>JAUTWP010169671.1:0-10335 GCA_033042655.1 Cyathermia naticoides | reverse complement strand
TTCATCAAAGGCTGTTGTATGTACTGTTCAGTGCATATAAAAGATCCCTTGATGCTTATCTAAAAGAGTAGCTTATGTGGCAGCAGCAGGTTTCCTTCTAAAAAGTGTGTTAAAATGACCATATGTACAACGTCCTATAGCCACTGATAAGATAAAAATCAATGTGTTCCAGTGACGTTGTTAAACAAAACAAACTTTACTTTATAGAGCTGCAGTCACTTCCAGCCGGTTACAGTAAAACAAGTTGCACTTCACAAATAAAGAAACACGTGTTGGTTTTCCATATTTAATACTTCACTGCATTAGTTAATTAAAACAGCAAATTATTATATAGATTAGTTCTGAGCATCAAAGCCGACATACATTTATTGTACACAAATTTTGTTGAGCATAGATTTGTACATATCACCAAGAAAATGTAGCAAAAAAAAAAGATTAAAAAGTTTTCTGGCCACAATCTTGAAAATATATACTTCATGAAATATAATCGACACATTTAAAATTACTATATCGAAAAATGTACATCACAAAATGAATAAATTTTCATACACTGTACAAAAAGCTACAAATAATATGCAAATTAGTATGTACAAACTGCTGTAAATATAACAATTAAAATACCGACTAATAAAATTTCATTCATGCATATCAAATAAGGTGGCGTGCCAGAAATGAAAAAAGATACATTTATACCGTACATGAAATATTGCAACCATCGTCTTTGTTAAACACATCCATAGGATGCAGAATCATTCTTACTCGCCTATACTGGTAAAGTTGCACAAGACACAGAAGTTCAGTTATTTACAGTGATATAAGTAATATACTAACCATGTTTGAGATCCCATAACTCATCTTATACAGGTTGTTTAGGGTAGGAGATAAATATCAATGTGCTTCTCTTAGTAGATAACCATACAGACTTTTTCGATTTGCGAGTGTTATTGTCCATTTGATTCTGCAAATGTAATTTTTGACCGAAGGCATTAGCCTGAGGTTAAAAATGTAAACAGTTATGGGATTAAATGGACAATAACACAAAAAAATTGAAAAACTGTATGGTTATCTCCATTGTAAACTGAATCGTTTTTCTATGGGACTAACTTTATACATGTATTTTGGTATTTCTTGAAAAAAAATACCTAGCTATAATCTAACTGTAGACCCTTGAATCATCAACTTCGCCTGTTCCAATTGCTAATGATGTCACTTTCTAATGACGTCATTAGCTTTCTGGGTATTATTTTCAGTTGATCCTTGAAATTAGCCAGTCAAATTACAGACCATGCTTACTATGAGTTTACAGCATCTGAACAATGTTTGGAAGGATGGGTGAGGGCAAAACATATTTTTGGATTGCTTTTCAGGAAAAACAATTAAGATAAAAAAAATTGTAAGGATTATTGGAGAGGTGAGTGGTCAAATCTAAACCTAACATTATTAAGATTGTAAAAACATTTATGGACCATCTCTTAAAACACACAATATTTGTCAATTTTAATAAGGGATTAAAATAAACACTGATGTCACAGAACCCATGCTTATAATACTTGTGATCTAAACCATTGACATTTATGAACCATCCCTTGTCAGTACAACTGTGGACAATGCATGCTTGAACACTTTAAGCATGTTAGAATTGTTTCATGTGGACACTAAGGAGAAGTGCTCGAGACTAGACATTCTTAAACTAGTCTCAACTTTAAAGATTTTATTTTTACATAACAAAGTAATAATTATACTGATTATTTAACTTTTTCATATCCGCTTTTAATTTTTTCTAAGAATGTCGATTCAGTCAGGTTGGTTAATGTATACGGAAATCACAACCCACTAGCAAACTGAACTTTGGCAACCATTATTTAATGATAGAAGATGGGCTGTCCTAGCTAGGACATTGGCAAAGTCAGTATAAAAAAGATCACAAAATTAGAGTGATACTGACTGTTTTACAACAAATGACTAGTATATGAAATAGCACTACAGAAAATAAGCTGGATGTCGTATAATTACAATGAACTGATTACAAGAACAAATTTCAAAATCTCAACACTGATTACAAATGTAATACCCGAAGTAATCATGATCACTTGATCTAGATGGAAAATAATCTGTGAAAATGTCTAATTTTCATTCTTTCTTTTTTGTTACATTATACTTTATTAAAAAAAAAAATCACAATCAGTTGAATAAACCTATTAAATATTTGTCAAAATAATTTAAGAAAACAAATAAATAAATAATTCCCATTACAATGGTTAACTTAACAGCTGTAACATCTTTTAGCCCTCCTCAACACAATTATACAGAGAATAAAGATCTCTTTACAGACACATTGTACAAATACAAAAACAATATGATCAACATAGTAAAGTGACGAATATTACACAACGGAGGAAACAGGCAGCAGTATAGCATATAGAATATGTAAAGGTTTACATGGATATCACAGTTAAATGCATAAGGCTGTGCAATACATCTAGTACTGACTAGTCATCTCAACATGGAACGCCATTCTACAAGCAATCGTTTGTACGTATCTAGTTTCTACACATTTACTTAAACTCATTACAGTTACAATCTCTTATCCCAATCTTATAACATACTTTTACTAATTATTAATACAAAATATAAAGAAAACTGCAATTTCTCCTACCAGTCTTATATCATATTTTTACTAATAAAAAATATTTAAAAAAACCTACAATCTCTCATCCCAATCTTAATAAAACCTATAATATTTCTTCACAATCTTATATTAGTTATAACATATTATTACTAATACAAAATATAAAGAAAACTGAAATTTCTCCTAACATATTATTTTTACTAACTAGTCCAAAATATAAAATAAAAAAACCTCGCAGTTTCTCCTTTCAGTCTTATAACATAATCTTTACTACTAAAAAAAATAAAATAAAAAAATAAATAAATTAAGGAACTCATTTAGTATTCTCTACAAATCAGTACTGCTTGGAACGTGTTTAATATTTTTTTTTTAAACGGTATCATACAGGCACTCGTTTAGAATTCTCTATACCGGTATATCTATTATCTGTAGTGCAAGAAACTCATTTAGTATTCTTTACAGAACAATAACACAGAGGAACTTGTATAGTATTCTTTATGGAACGGTTTCACACCGGAACTCATTTGGTATTCTTTATGGAACGGTATCACATCAGAACTCATTTAGTACTCTACATATGTTTGGCCAGATTACCGTGAATTGATTCTTTGTGGTAATCTTTAACATAATGGTGACTTTCCTTTACTTTTTTATCGTAGTAAAACAATAAAAATACAAAGAACTACCCATAACAGGTAATACTGGTTTTGTAATACAAAGAAAAATATAACATTAACATTGAATAATAGCATCTCATACAGTGTGGTCATAACAATGTGCTTCAGTATAAACCTGTTACACCAAGCAAAAAGTATGAAATATTTTTCTCTGCACATCTACATACTAGTATATGTTTATTATTACTCAACTATCACATATCTGGGCTGCGTTCAGTCTCCAATACTTTTTATACATGTAGTGGTTCATTAAATGGCTTCATAGCAATACGCGCACACAATCAAACATGGCGGACACATAGTAACATTAGTGTTTGCTCAATATTGGCAATAGTGAAGATTCCGACTATGAACTGGCAGAGGCAGAAGTTTTAATTGATATTTTCTCTGATACTAGAAAGACGTACGCTGCAGTATCCTGCTTTACGTTATATTTTTAATGTTTGAGCATTCACTCCACTACAATTCTTTTCCTACTAACAATATGCGGTACACTTCCGCATTAAAATGTATTAATGTGTATTGCCACGTATGGTGCGCTAACGGCTCTGTAGCAATACATATGACTATGTATTCATATATATTGGAGGCTGAACAAAGCCCAGGTTGACTTAAGTACAAAATTGTGTCACTGTCAACATCACCCAATCAAGGAAAAAGATTATACATAGTGAAGTCTCTATTTTTGGGTTAGTTTTGTTAATTATATTTTTGATGTTTTTGTGTTTGAGTATAAAAATGACTGGAATTTTCAGCCAACATGTATATTGAATCATTCAAAGAATTTACAAACTGAAAATTTCTGACATTTTATAAATAGACTAATTTGAGACACTGACTGTAGTTAGTAATAATTCTAATTGATCAACATTATTTTCAAAATAAATAATTTTACCAATTTCAGTGTGTAACAAAATAATTTTGTTGGAAACTGAACAAAGAAAAATTAATATTTGCTGCAATAAAACAAGCATCAATGTTTGCAAAGTGTCAAACATAACAGACATTCTTATTGTTATTCAACAGATGTTACAAGTTTTGTTCAGACAATAATCATTTGTCAGGAGTAACAATGACAACAATATTAGCAAATACAACAGCAAGTGAAAACAGCCACAAAAATTGCTTTATTGTGAAACCTCTTTGTTCTTAGCTTTATCACTGGGCAAAAATCAATCATCAAATATACTAACAGTCATTGAAAATTTACTACCAACTCAATTGTCATTTGTGGTTATGGAATATTTTCACGAATTCTGCTTTCAAACAATAACATGCTTCAGCACTTGCACAAAGTAAGATTTGATGCATCTTTAAACTTTTGTTATTGGTAATTCTTTTAAATTATTCATTTTTGATGCAAAACAGATTCCCTCCTATACCTGAATTAGTAAAAATTGTTATTTTAAAAACATAGGGCTGAATTTATGAAGCGTGTTTTTTTTTAACACACATGTGTAACTACATGCATTTGCAATGCTTAATCAAGTGCGTTTTATGAAAATAGGCTTCATAAATTTGGACTATATTGTCTAATATCAATGTTAACAAAATCTTTGTTTAGCTAACTAACAAGTTTATCAAAGAAACAAATGCTTTTTTCAGTGATTCGTAAGCTTCTTTTTACTCTTAATTACATTTTAACAACTTTTGTGGAAACCTGCTCAACAGAACTCCAAGGTGGTACAGAAATATCTGAAATGCATAGAAAAATGGCAGGATAAAAAAGAATGTCAGGAAAGAAAGATATTTTAACACATGGCAGGGCTTGATTTTAAGAATTTGTAACCCACAGCAATTTTGAAAACTTTTGGTCGTGGATGAAACTATCTGACAGCAATTTTGATTCAACCTACTGCAATTTGTTAAAACTTAACTTTTGCAACAAATAAAAATAACAGAAGAGTTATTTTGCCAGTGGAGAATAAATGCCACCAGTGAAGTAAGGTCAAAGTCAAATTGTTTAATTGACGTTGAGAGCCAGGGTGTTATAGCAGATGCCTATCATGGGTGCAGTTTATGGTTTTATCCATCCACCGTGTGCAGGACAGGACAGTAAAGCATCTCACCTATGGCAATTTATACAAAACCATTGGCAATTGCCGCCACTGCTGCCGTTAAATTCAAGCCCTGCATGGCTTGTGAAATAGTGCAGTGAATCGTATCAAAATACAGACACATAGTAATGACATAGGGATGATTATCAAGTTGTTCTTTCACGTCAACTACATACATTTATACTACACTCTATTTTACATTGGTTCTTCACTTTGGCGTGTATGGGTTAAAGCAAGAATAATTTTGTACAGTGTGATACCATGACAAAATCATTAACACTAAAAACAAACATGGGTAGGTAATTGTAAAAATGGACTGAAAAAAAAAGAATAAAGGGTTAACAAAAAGATTAGAAAATCATTAGCAAGGCAATATGACAGTAATTAAATTGGTCGAAAAACAATTAAGTAAATGATGAAATATTAGCCAAATATTATTATTAAAAGCGTAATGATTACAAAGATGCAATAATTAACACATTTGACCACATCGTATTAAGTTGTATTAAAAGTACAAGACATGTATCCTTATGAAAAAATTATAATTTCTTGACTTTAAATTTCATAATTATATATTCTTCAAATATGCAGGATAGTATTTAAAGGAATATGAAAAAAAACAAAAAACATTTTAATAATAAAAAAATAATAATAAAAAAGCATAAACATTTATTAGTTCAAACACATGGCTTAAAACAATTGTTTCAGCAAACATCATAAAAAGAATTAGGTCTAGTAGAGAATTTATTTAATTTTTATTTACATATTATTTTAAATAAAAATAAATTATTGAACATGAAAGCTTAAATAATTAAGATATTGTGACATAAAGAAAATAATTTAAAATTCTTTAATATGGCAATATGTATAAAGTTTATGGCTAACTAACACTTGCATGAAAAGAAATATGATGTACAATCTTTCAAAACATTTGTTAATACAGGTAATACATTATGAGCATTCCGATTATACACCTTGATTATACACCTTGGTATTTAAATACCGGTAATAATTTTTTTTAAATCATACTTTTACATGACGTTTAATGCATACTAAATAATTCTTAATCTGAACGCCATTTTAAAATCCTAGACCACCTACATGCTAATGTTTTGATTTAATGTTTAGATGTGTAGATTAGACACCTGGAATGTGGGAACCACACACAATCATCTCAAAATGATTAACTGAATGACGAGATCATTAAGTGCCCATAATCATCATTTTAATCATCAGATTTATTTAGATGATTTTTTTCAACAATTATTTTTAAATGTGAGGTAGAGTATCATTTTAGAACTAAATCCACATAACATGATCTTAAAGGGACTAGAAACGTATTTTCAGGTATTAACTGAAGTGTTAAAACACATAAAATAAAACGTTGTTGGCTACATCGGTTATTCACTTACCGATCTGGAAATTTGCATGCTCAAACTCTACCACGTAAGTATAATAATCGAGAAACAAAAACCCAACATAAAGTCAGTTTTTGAAAAGTTTGCCATTTTCCACTAATCCGAAAACATTACCGGTAACGTTAACAAACAACCACGAGACACGTCGGCCATGAGGATTGTACATATCGGCAAACCAGCTTCGGTTTACACATGCGCACCAGCTTTAGCCGAATATTGCCAAAGAATTACTTGCTTAAGCAAATGTTTATTTTTAGTTATTTTTTATTAAGAAAAACTGTATTTTGAACTTATGTAATTTGCAGAAAGTCCATCATTTTATATACACTTTCCATAATTATAATCATTGAAAGGAATTAAAACAACCGAAAAAATATGTTTCTAGTAACTTTAATGAGAACAATAAAAACAAAGCTCAGCCCTCAAAATTCCAATCATCTTGCAACAGTAATTTTGCAGGAATATCAATAAATACCCAACAATGAAAAAATACCATTGTAAATCAGTTTTGTAACAGCTTTTCATGACAGCATGCTAATTGCCACCAATCCCATCCTTTGAAATTCCGATCATCTTGCAAAGGCCATTTTGAAGAAATATTAACAAAGTAAATAACCAACAATAATAAAAATACCATCACAAATCAGTTTTACAACAGCTTTTTATGGTGACTGCCACAGTGAATTTTGAGGGCTCAATTTTAATTCTGACCTGATAAAAAATATCTCAAAATGTACATAGAAAGCAATACAACATGCAAATAAAGACAAATTTCTAAAAAGTTAAGTACAAACATTTCTTTATAAAAGATAATAAGTTCTGCTATGACAGTGTTATGTCCATCCTTAAAAAGTTTTAAAATCTGAATCAAAGAATAAAATGTAAAAAGATTGTTCTTTTAATTACGGTACATGAAATTTATGACATTTTAAAATAAGAGTCCAGACATTCAACTTTATAAAGTCACATATTTAGGAAACAACATTAATATTTTTCTAACCAGCCCTATATAGTTCCTACACATTTAAACCCAGCTATGAGGATTATAATTGACATGATTACTTTTTACATGTTAAATGTGTACCCTGATTATTATATTTTAAATAATAGCATGGTTATCAATTAATCTTATCAATCAAAAGTTTTGTTGTTGATTAATTAAAGAAGAAGTTTATTTTATTTAACGATGTCACCATGGGAGATTAATTAATACATTATGTTCATTTTCATGGAATTTTTTTTTTTTACAAAATGACATCCTATTTACATTTCTTGATATTGTGGAATATTCTTTTCAATAACAACCATCCACATTTATTACAGTAGGTCACAACTGTCAATATAAAAATAATAACCTGAAAAAAACGTATTTTCAATGAAATTAAAATAACATGAGTTATTTGTGACTGGATGGAAAGTAAAGTAAAGTTTGTTTAATTTAATGACGCCACTGGATCACATTGATTTTTATCTTATCATCGCCTATTGGACGTCATATGGTAATTTTGACACATTTTTTAGAGGAAACTCCCTGCCACCTGACTGGATGGAGAAGCAGGATTTGAAAATAAATTATTGTAACTACAAGTCATTTTAAACTAGATAAGTTCAATTACCTACACAGGGCTTGAAAACCACAATCTGGTGTTACTAAAATGCCAGTTAAATCTTTTATACCCAATCATTTAAACATGAACTCCACAGTTTCATTTCCAGGAAACCAATCATTTAGTTTAAACATGAACTCCATAGTTTCATTTCCAGGAAACCAATCATTTAGTTTAAACATGAACTCCATGGTTTCATTTCCAGGAAACCAATCATTTAGTTTAAAACATGAACTGAAATTTATGTAACCACACAAACGAACAATATTCTAATTTCATTTGATGCTGTGCGTGTAATATTTAAAAATTAACTGAAATTTAAGTAACAACACAACAAAAAATATTCTAATTTCCTTTGATGCCCTGCATGTAATATTTAAATATAATGTTAAAATATGAACTGAAATTTGTGTAAATACACTAACAAACCATTCTAATTTCATTTGATGCCTGCATGTAATATTTAAATATAATATTAAAATATGAACTGAAATTTGTGTAAATACACTAACAAACCATTCTAATTTCATTTGATGTCCTGCATGTAATATTTAAATATAATGTTAAAATATGAACAGAAATTTGTGTAAATACACTAACAAACCATTCTACTTCATTTGATGCCCTGTCAGGCAATAACTGATAATAAATAATACAAATACGAAGTTATGAAAGACGGGATTGTTCTGTTCCAGTAGTGCGGGTCTGGTCAGCTAACAACAAGTTGAAAGACGTGTTTATTCTATTCCGAAAGTACTCGTCTCCTCCACAGCCATCACAAGCTTCTCAAAAAGCATATCACTGTTTGCATATGGTGGTAGGTCGAGGCGATTGAAGCACGTGTGAGCTCTTTAAAGAGAAATTTAAATAAATACAAAATATCATATTCAAATCACAGATACAACTACATTGTTTCAATATGAAGGGCTAGAATTTAATAATTTGTAACCCACAGCAATTTTGAATTTTGTTTGCCGTGGGTGAAAGACTCACCGATGGCAATTTTAATTCAACCTATGACAATTTCATAAAACTTAACTTTTGCAACAAATAAACATAACCAAAGTATTTTGTCAGTGGCTAAAAATGACCGGTGAAGCACCTCGCCTATGGCAATTTATACAAAATCCATAGCAATTGCCGCTGTTAAATTCGAACCTTGCTGTTGAAATTAAAATAATAAATTTACTGAACTTCATCAAAAATGTATTTTTATATAATTATAATATATATTTAATGTTTATTCCAAAACACAAACTAAATTTTCTTAATATTTAGTCAATACATATTTTTGTTCCATTTGTAAATCCAACTAATGCATTTTTATATAACTTTCATATATCCTTTGCCTAATAAATATTTGTATAGGGAAAGAAACTAATGTTGCTTTATATTAACTGTGTGGCCCAATAGTGATGTTTCATGGGGACTAGTAATTTTTCTAAGCTACTAGTCCCCCAGGCCAGTGGAAATATTTCGTAATTTGGAATGTACTGGAAAAATTATTTATGTGCTCACATCACTTGTAAATGTTCAAGCATGCCCCTCCTGGGCATGGTGTCCGACAATGCCAGAAACCCTACTCAGGACAGGAAGGTTTTAATTTCTACCTGTTTGTATATGAAACTAAAAACACACAAACCTTGGAAGACTTGTGACCTTGCCCCACTTTTCAATACAGAACTTGCGTGGACCGTTGCTGCCTCGGAGAGCTGAGAATCCTTCGTACGGAATACTCGACGTGCCGGTCACGAACTGTAGCAGTCGGAGTCGACGCTCATTGTCAAACTTCTCAATAGCTGCCCAAAACCACTGAATGACCGGATGCTGGTCGTGATATCCTAAAATAAACAACAGATTTAAATTAAAATCATGTACCATATATTGCCGTGTATAAGCTGCCCAACACCACTGAATCACTGGATGCTGGTCATGATATCCTAAAAC
>JAUTWP010169660.1:0-10339 GCA_033042655.1 Cyathermia naticoides | reverse complement strand
GCTACACAACAGGATATCCCACTGTAAAAATAAACTCAATTCCAACTACACAACGGGATATCCCACTGTAAAAATAAACTCCATTCCGGCTACACAACGGGATATCCCACTGTAAAAATAAACTCCATTCCAACTGCACAACGGGATATCCCACTGTAAAAATAAACTCCATTCCGACTACACAACGGGATATCCCACTGTAAAAATAAACTCCATTCTGACTACACAACGGGATATCCCATTGTATTTTTTCAATTTGTATTTACCGCCAAAATCGTCAAATTTGGACATGCTCAATTGAGGCTATGATAATAACAACATCCTGTAAGCCATCGCACATGTTTGTTTTGAAAAAAAAGTTTTTGTTCAAGTTTTCGACCGATTTTGGTGTGAGTGTCAACAGTAATGGCGGCATCCATTTTGGATTACACAGCGAACATGAAAAATGAATTTGATAGCAATGTTTTTTTATCCGATTGTGATAGTGATTATCCAGATAGAGTTCTACTAGCAGAAATGGTATCGCTAGACAATGGGACTATCACAAATTAAATAGGACATTCTATGCTCAAGATTTTCACGTGGCCAGTTTTCCGAATAGGTTGATTTATTTGCACATTTTCCATTAAATTTCACATCGTTATAAATAATGATTAAAAATATATGTTAATCAGACAATCCTTGTAGCAAATTGATTTATCTTTACAAATATGCTTGAGCCAGTTCTGTAGTGAAAAATTAACAAGTTATGATCAATTACGTGTCAGTAAATTTATCTTTTGTTTAATACTAAACTATATGAATACCTGGGGCAATGGTTAACAAATCTGAAAGGGTTAACACTGGCTTAGCTTTACGGATTGGAAATAGAACTTAGACAATCTACAACATATTTTTATAAACATTTTAGCTTGTTCAGTATTTTAATTTAAAATGCTGTTGGAATACCAATGTTGTGTATAGTGGGTTTTATATTTTTTACTGATCACCAAAAATTGTATATGCTAAAATCATGTACAGTGGATTCTGTCTAAACCAGATTCACTTGGAACCAACAAATTATGCTGGATTAGGCAGAGTGCTGATAAAGAAAGATTTAATCTAGAGTTGAGAGACAGGATGGGACTTTGAAATGATGCTGGTTTACACAAATCTGTATGATGCGTCTTGGTATTGATATCATCTATTTTATATTTAAATCTGTATGATGCGTCTTGGTATTGATATCATCTATTTTATATTTGTTATACTGTTGTGCATTATCTAATATTGCATTGGTTATTCGGTGTTCTACTGGCTTTTTACAGGGAAGAAATGATTTATAAAATCGCTTATTAAATATTGAGAACTTCGTTGGATCTTTTATTTTCTCAATAAAAAAAATTAATGTGGAACTGCAGAGCTCTCAACAGTCTTATCAGTGGCTGTCAAATATTTATAAGTTAGTAAAGTTTGTTTTATTTAATGATGCCACTGGAGCACATTGATTTTATCTTATCGGCTATTGGACATCATTCTGATTTCAAAAGGTAATTTTGACACATTTCTTTTAGAGGAAATCCGCTCCCGCCACATATGCTACTCTTTCTGATAAGCAGCAAGGGGTCTTATATTTGCACTTTCCCACAGACAGGACAGCACATACCACAGCCTTTGATGAACCAGTTGTGAAGCACTGGTTGGAATGGAAAATAGCCCAAGCTGGAGATTGGTCCACTGAGATGGATCGATCTGATGACCGACCGCTTCAAAGGTGGGCATGTTACCAACTGAGTTAATAATTTGTTGGTCTTAAGTGAACTCTACCACAAAGTTAAATCGTATTCCAATTCAGTGCATGGTTATAACTGTTTAAAGTGGCAGTGTCTGGGTTAAAAAAAATATTTAGAATATATCTTGTACGTTTGTTTGATGCGCACCACGCTTCATTCTTATGATGCAATGATCTGCTGTACCATATTTAGGTCACGTGAATAGCACTACGACTTAACAATGGCAGACAGCAAATCATTGCATCAAAAGAATGGAGCATGGTGTGCATCAAACAAACATACAAGATATATTCTAAATGGTTAAATATTTAAAAAAAACAGGCACTGCCACTTTAAATATGTATATTTGTCAAATGTGAAACAGAAAACAAGACAAACATTTTTGAGATTTTTTTTATTCTGGCTAGAAAAGAGTTTAAAATCTTGGTTATTATTTAAAAAATGAAAAATCTCTAAATATTCAAAAACTAATAAGCTAGTTAATAAAACAATTAGAAATTTATGCCCGCAACAATAGTTAATACTTTGTAAATATCACAGTCATTGATTATTGAATCACATTAGGGAAGATATCGGAGATAGATGAGAACCACAAGACCTTTTTTATTTCATTACTCAATTTTTACTAATTCTTTGCTTGGTCAATTAAAATAAATTGCCATCACTATTACTACTGGTATATACTATGCATTTATTGTTAATAATCATGGTCAGTAGGACAAAAAAACTTTTTTATTAGCATTGGTGGATGTAAAAAATTTCATTCCACTTTCATGATTTTTAAGATTAGAGGATTTGCAAAACCAGTAAAAAATAAATAAAGGTCTTTTATTACATACCCATTAAATCTTACTATGTAAATACAGCTCTGAATACAAGAATTGAATACAACTTTCCTTATTCAACTCAACAGCCGGAACTATACCGTATTCAACACTACTATTTATAGCACAAGGTTACCGGGAATGCCTGTAGCAAAATGTAAACAAAGTTCTAATTTAGGGTATGTAATAAATACAAAACTTCATATATGTGGTTTTCTTATTTCTGTATTCCACTCGTGTATTTCCTCCCAGAAACCCCTCTGCCTGCGGCATCGGGGTTTCCTGCAGGAAATACACTTGTGGAATACAAAAATCAGAAAACCACATATGTATATGAAGTTTTGTCTATGTATTCCCCCCTCCCCCCAAATAAAAACTGAAATAATGTATGGGATCTATTTGGTGTTAAAAAATATAGCCTGGAATTAAAATGTTCATGCATTCAGAGTTACACATGAGTCTCACACAACCCACTGTTCATGCATTCAGAGTTACACGTGAAAGTCTCGGACAACCCATTGTTCATGCATTCAGAGTTACACGTGAAAGTCTTGGACAACCCATTGTTCATGTATTCAGAGATATACGTGAAAGTCTTGGACAACCCATTGTTCATGCATTTAGTTACATGTGAAAGTCTTGGACAACCCATTGTTCATGCATTCAGAGTTTTGGGGGCGGAGGGGGTATTATTATTTTTCTGTTACTTTATTTCATAGTTCAGTTATTTTTCTTTTCACTATATGTACATGCTTATAAATTTGCGGCGCATCATTTCTGAATAAACAAGTGTTCCCCAAATTTTTTATATTTACAATGTAAAAAATAGAAAAATCGCAAAATTTAGGGGGCCCCCAGATCCGCCACTGATATTGATTCTTTTTTAATCATGGCTATTAGACATCAAACATATTTAGAGTAAACGCACTGCCGTTATATGCTTTACAAGTGAAGAATTCTTCACTTAACAGACTTGTAGACATAAACTAGTAAATATTTGGTACGGATAGTATAACACACATGGAGACATGAACAAATTGCTACATGGCTTGCAGTTCAACGCTGTATGTAAAATTAATTAAGTAGAACCACGCAATTTCAGGGTCGCGATTATTGTCTAAATGTGACGACTCAGGCTTTGTAGACTTTTGTAATCGTTAATCATGTCGATGATACAATTTCTTCCAAATCTTATAGTAAAGTTTGTTTTATTTAACAACGCCACTGGAGCACATTGATTTTTATCTTATCAGTGGCTATTGGACGTCATTCATACGGTAATTTTGACAAAAGGGATCTTTTACATGTATTTTCCCACAGACATGACAGCACATACCACGGTCTCTGATGAACCGGTCGTGTAGCACTGGTTGGAACGGAAAATAGCCTAAACTGCAGATAGATCTACTGAGAAGGATCGATCAAAGGCTGGCACGCTACCAACTGAACCACATCCTACTCCACTATCGGATTATAGTGTTGTACACTTATTGTGAAATATTCTTACCTATAATGTAATGCATATATTTAATATATTAATTAATAATGTTTATATCCTCCCGTCAACCATCTTGTCTAATTATTGTTATAGAATCTTTTTCCAACGTCTTTTTGCATAACGGCTGGACTAATAAAAGCCGACTGTCTTGTATTCCTGTTTTCTTTCAATACGTTGAAATGGCAGGATAAACGAATTTGAAACATTATCATATCTGTTGATCACGAATGTCCCACTCATTATCCTATGTTGATTTTTCTGTTTGTTGATTTCAGCTCCTCTGGACTTCAGATGTCCCAAGTCTTATGGATATTTCCGAGATTATAACAATTGTTCTGTGTACTATTACTGTGTTGGTGGTGTGTATTTCCGACACACATGTAAATCCGGATCAGTGTTCCACAAAGAAAAGAGTACTTGCACATGGCCTCATTTAGTTCCTGACTGTCTAGCTAATGGAACTATCATAAAGCTAGGAGACAACAGTGCTGTGGCAGGTCAGATACAAATTAAATCACTTTTCATATACTATTAGTATTACCTATAGAGCCATATTTAGGAAGACAATAATTATAATATTTCTGCGGTTAAATGCGTTATATGCTCTTCTTACACATTGGGCCTGGAATGTTAGAAACTTTCTCTTTGTCATATAAACTAGGTTTGTTTTTATTTGTTTATTTTTTCATTTAATTCTGTATATTCCAAGGTATGAATGATTGTTGTCACACTTTTTACTGTGTATTGTTTACCCTTTATACTGCTAATTACTAATTATAGATTTAAAAACATTTTGTTTTTCAAAAGTGACACATGCAATCATTGTCATTCAAGGTCTTTAATGACAAATCTCGTCAAAATTTCGCTGTTTACAATTTGATAATCTTTGTATAATTGTTTGGTGAGGAGTTTTAAACATGTTCACATGGAATCCTTGATAACTTAAATTATATTTGCACGAGTTATATTTAGACAGATAATTGAAAGTGGTTTGGGCGTTTGTTATTGTAGATCGTAAACAATCGGACTATGATACTGAAAGTATAAAATCCCAGGCAGAAGGAAGTCCGACCACAGAAGGTAAGAGACGATGTGTTCTTATTTCAAATAAACACAATGCAATGCATAATAACACAGGGCGTGATATAGATACTTTTTTCTGTTTTCTATAGTTTATTATCTTTTATTAATGAAAAATACAAGCAAAATACAGTTTTAATAAATTCGTGCGTCTTTTACATCAAATAATATCGATCATTGCGAAAATCAATACTCAAGTCGTGACGGCCATGATTGATCTAACTTGACGGTCCAAAGGTCACATAGTCCCACGTTCACTGGTAAACAGGCATGCACGTGTTCTCATCACGTGATCTTATGCTCGTACCGACCCGCTTCTGTTCGCCAGTTTCAATTGAGAACGCTTTTCTCGTGATCTAAATATAGTACGACTGACCGTTGCTTCAGAAATATGGAGTGCGTTGCGCATCAAACAAACGTACAAGATACAGTCTAAATGGTTAAATAATAATAAAAAACCAGACATTGCCACTTTAAGAAAGAATTACTAAATTAGCATCCGTCAAGGATTTTTTTAAATTATTATTTTTTGTTTATTTTTTTTATGTAAACTGATGCAAATGGATGTCAGAAGAAGAAAAGAACACCAAATGTTATGATATTTCATCATAAATTGTGTACAGCACACATGCAAACATGAGGTGTGAGTGCATTTTTCAGAAGCCAATTTCACAAACTTCAAAAAAAGTTACCCCTCCCCACCAAATCAATATATAATAATACAACACAAAACTAAAATTGTGTTTATTATCTTACCTAACTATCCCTTTAGTTTGAATAGGTTTGGGCACTCCCTGTATTTTTAGTCACTTGTTGAACATGTTGCCCATCACCAAATTTGGACCATCTGAAACAGAAAAAAGTGAGAAAAAAGATGTAATATTGCCATAAATTGACTCACCTTACAAATAATATCAATAATATCATTATGTACTTTACTAAACTTGCATATAAATTAAGTTACTGCACAGTAATCAGTATTTAAATAAAATTATAGTTAAACCTGAAAAAACAGATACCTATGATACTAAGAAATACATATTGTAATAAACAAACACGTGATACTAAGGAACATAACACTAACAGTATGCAATTACCAATTTCTACAATAGCCTACTATTTTTGTTATTTCTACAGTTCTATTTCCATTTTATCTCCTAAAAATTTATAAAAAAATAAAACTTAATCAGTCAATGAAAAAATAAATTCAAACTGGTATTAACATAAATAATGTTAAGCAAACTAATGAAGTGCATTACAATAAATACAAAGTAAAATAAAGAACACAAAAGAAAAAACAAACTAAACAAAACAAAATGAACAAACTAAACAAAACAAAATGAACAAACTAAACAAAACAAACAAAAATCATAAAAACATGATTGTTTTTGTCACTATTTGATGACAGAATCATAACTTTCTACCTGACATGTTTTTCAATCACTTCATGCAAATTTCTGTTGCATGATCCACTGTTTTTATTTTCATTTGTTTCAAATTATTTTTCAAAACTGAATTTGGCTTTTTAAATTTAACTCACCACTATGTTGATTATATTTCTGTTGTTCTTGAACATATTTACAATCTGCAACTGACAACTTATAAGTTATATATATATATACATGTTAATTTTGAGAATCATTCAATTATGGCAACAGTTTGTGGTGGTCAACATTTGCTATCACTAAGTACATAATTATATATAAGCAATTCACAGTGAATCACTCAATAGTAATTTTAACAAGTAATATAATCTTTTTCAAGTTCAACTGAATGTTTGAAAAGTCTTTCACAGTTTGTGGTGGTCAACATTTGCTGTCACATAGTAGTACATAATTACATATAAGCAATTCACAGTGAATCACTCAATAGTAATTTTAACAATAATCTTTTCCAAGTTCAACTGAATGTTTGAAAAGTCTCACAGTTTGTGGAGGTCAACATTTGCTATCACATAGTAGTACATAATTATATATAAGCAATTCGCAGTGAATCACTCAATGTTCAGTAATTTTAACAGTGGTTTCACATAATAATTTACACATTTAAAGTCATAACTTCTTGTGGATCTGCATTTAAAAGATAAAACTGATGAACTTTGTGTTCTATAAACTTCTCGGACAATATCCAACTGAATTCGGCGCAACCATTTTTTGGCCAGTAAATATTTTGGGTGGATTCCATCTCTCAGAAGTTTAAAATTGTGTGTTTTCTTCCTGGGCTTTGATTTTACCAGCTCTGCATCAAATTTTAGAGTAGAACATCCCAGATCAACATTAAACATAATAATAGATGCATTTAATGCAGAAACTTGTCCAAGGACCTCTGTATCCAATGCACCTAATAACTGAGAAGAGGGACATTTAAGACCAGTGGATTGACAGTATATGGAGGAGAATGATGGAATTCAAATAACTTTCATCATTTTCACACCAATGAAAAAATATGTCTCTTGCTTTCAATAAGTCACTCCAAAAAGTAGAAAGAATTTGCTCATCGACATTTCTGATTTTTAAATAAGATTTGTCCTTCTCTGTAATATCACATGTCCCTGTCCACCAGTATACAAATGGAGGTTTTTCATAAATGGACAACAACCGAGTAAGTTCTGCAGACAAATCTGCAACTAAGTTGGAGGTTCTACCCCGTTTCTTGCCAAAAAATCTGAATGTTTAGTCTTGGATCTTGACTACAGTGCTTTAAGTAATTACCTTTACTGTCAGATACAAATATAGGTATGAAGTTTGCTGGATGATCAGGGACAGTCAAGGTATTCCTGTCACGGTAAACTTGCAAATCTCTATCACTCATGGTAGTGGCACCTATAAGGATGTACATAGAAATTGTTAAGTCTGAATTTACATGTAACCATAAAGAACTGAAATATGACAGTATGTAATGAAATGAAGGTCAGAAATTAGCAATTCGCAGTGAATCACTAATTACTGAATAACAAAATTGTTCAGTTATCAAGAAATATGAAGATTGGAATAAACAAACAAAGAGCATCACACTACAAGATCCATTACTAGAATCAAAAGTGTCAACAATGAAGGAACTAACTACCAAGTAAATGAAGGAACTAAACTACCAAGTAAACTGTATTATCTCCAAGTCACCGGATTTTAAAATATCATAATTATACATACAAAGAATCTGCATCATGATCATATTTGACATTGTACCAAGAAGGGTTTCCAGGGACAACAGATATCACATCTCCTGCATATGTGATGTCATCATTGAAGTTGTGCTTAATCCGTTTTTTGCCTACAAGTAATGGTCTGTTTGCAGATATCGGTTCTGTTTGTGTAGGACGGCTAAATGCTTCATTAATCAGATGTCTAAGGTTACTCTCCAATTTCAAAAGTGGAAACTGCCCATTTTTTCCTGATTGATCTTTTCCACTAAAAGAGAAAACATTTTGTTCCAAGGACTTTTGATGCAACACCTTTTTCTGAAAATTTAAATGAACCTGAAGGGCCTTTTTTCTGTTGCAGTTGTAATCTCTGCTAACTTGGTAGAAACATCAATGTCTGACTGCCAAAGTCCATAATAAGACATACTGTTTGATAAAGTTTCCTTTTCTTTCAGTAAAATTTCCCTTTTAACTTTTAATTCTTTCTTCCTTCTCCATTAACGCTTTCTGACGAGCAATTTGTATGTTTGACAGCCTTTCGTTGAACATTTGCTTAATTTGTTAAATCGGAACATTTCAACTATTTCCGGCAGGGGAAAATGTTGTACCGAAAAGATGCGCGGAGTTCCGATGGTGTAATTTTTTTACTTATCATAAAAGATTTCTAAAATTCAAAAATGTTTATCCGATGTCAGGGAAACATGGAATCTTCTTCATTGTGAATTAATTAAATTGCCTTGGGTGATACAAAAGGTTTGGTATGTCAAATGAATATAATTTTCATCTATAATCAATATTTAGAGAAATGAGAATAAAATAAAGTTATTAAATCCGTGGGAGAATGCCTTTAAAGTGGGAGTGTCTGGTTTTTTTAAAAAGACAATCATTTGGAATATATCCCGTACGTTTGTTTGATGTGCATGGTCAGAAAAATGGACCATGGTTCGCATCAAACAAACAGATAAAATATATTCTAAATGGTTAAATATTAAAAAAAAAACATACACTGCCCGTTTAACTTGTCATAAGAAAATTAATATAAATCGAGAAAAGCCTAATATCAGTCCATAATTTTATAAATTTATGAAGGCCCCGTCGGAATATTATAATCAAGGAGAAATAAATATATTTTCTAGCGCAAGTCCGCAGTCGTTCCATTCCGATTTTATATTCAAGTCTGGATATTATCGCAATGGCGGTTAATCAATGAACGCTCATTTAATAAGTTAAATTAATAATGACAAACATGTTAACAAGTTATGCTATTTGTACTTACGTCACTCTGTCGCTTCGACTAAACATATTAATTAATCTTAATTGTAAAAATCAACAAAAAGAACGAGAACGAATGAAAGGACACGTTCGTCAAAATAATCACGAATCACTTCCGAATGTAAACCGCATCAACGATTCGGACTAGTCTAATAACTTACGGACACATAATTAGTACACCTTTTTAGAAGATACTTACAAATATTAAATTAAACGATACAGTGATATTCAGGGGCGTAGCTAGACATGTAAATGACTGTGGGCACAAAGTTTACGGCGAGGGTTATGGGGGCCGTTCTATGCCCGGCGATGGTTATGGGGGCCGCTCTAGGCCCCCATCGGGTCAATGGAAGTACCCTGTTAGGACGCTCAGGGGCCCAAGACCCCCTTAAGCTCATGAGATCTTGTGTTTTTGTTATGCTAAAATCATAGCGTACAGACATTATTATTTTTTTATTATTCCAAATTTGAGTGTAGGCACGTGCCTACTCGGGCCTTACGTAGCTACGCCCCTGGCACTTATAATTATAGCATTGCCGCACGATTTGGTACGGAATTCTCAAATAGGTTATTTTCGGAATGCAGAGCGTACAGACATTATGTATTCAAAATATATACAGTGAAACCCCTCTAAACCGGACACCTTTGGGACCAAGTAAAATGTCTGGTTTTCAGATGTGTCCAGTTTTCAGGGGTTAGATTTACATTAAATGGACACATTGGGACTGAATTGTTTGTCCGGTTTTGAGAGGAT
>JAUTWP010169649.1:0-10339 GCA_033042655.1 Cyathermia naticoides | reverse complement strand
CAGGCTCAGACCCATCACACGGGGAAGATAAACATTAATGTATATCACTAATGAATGCCCCAGTCAGGCTCAGACCCATCACACGGGGAAGATAAACATTAACGTATATCACTAATGAATGCCCCAGTCAGGCTCAGACCCATCACACGGGGAAGATAAACATTAATGTATATCACTAATGAATGCCCCAGCTCAGACCCACCACACAGGGAAGGAGAGCTCCTCCTTGTCCATCAGTCAGACTTGATCCAATTAAGGCACATAGAAATAGCCAGTCCCTCTGTCTTTGCTTGCAGCTAATCAAATTGTTGAAAAGGCCAAACGATGCTTCTTGATCATAGCAAACAATCAGTGAGGAGCATATGTTGCAAGCTTTTTACATCTGATAATGTGTGCACAATTGCCACTCAAAGCAAAACTAATTTCTTTTCACCATATTTGGTGATGACGGTTTTCTGGATGAGCATACATTAAACTGTTTTCTGGTTGTATACTCATTAGAACAGTTTTGATGGAGCAATGATATATCCAGAGGGTATAATGGGTAAAAGTGTGTACCTTAAAAGTTCAGATTAATTTGTTTTATGTTAAAAAGTTGTTTATACATTTTTCTCTATGAAAATTTCTGCAGGAAAGCCTGTGGAGGTTTATTCTTAAAAAAAATCCTTTTTTGAATGAATAAATGAATTAATGAAAGAAAAAGTGAATAACTGCAACTGGAGGTTAGAAGCAGGGGGAGTTGGTCCAAACAATATTTTAATACTTTTTATAAAGGAAAGAGGTTTCAAACTACTCTATAATTTATTTCAATTATTACTATTATGGTGGCAGAACATATAAACATACCACATTAACTTCAATTAGAAACATATTCCAAAATAAATTGTGAACATAATGATATCATTGCTATTAGCAATAGCAAGAAAAAAACCACTATTGGAATTTAAATTTTAAAGCAATAAATTATCTTTTGCAAATCTGACATAACAGATACTGTAAATCATGAAATTAATGCGATCATAATATTAATGCGAAAAATGCGAGTCCATGTTGTTCGCATTAATAATATGACACATTTATTTCTGTGTTGATTAACGCCTGAAAAAAGTGGTCTAAAATTATCTAAAATTATCTAGACACACTAGATAAATATGTGCACTACGATATTGTTGACTGGTCACCAGTCATATATTGTGTACCGCTGTTTTTACAGGTAAGCGAACAGGCATTAAGAAAATAGTTTTGTGGAAGTGCAATAAATTAAAATAAAGGCGGAATAATCATGTGCCTGTATTAAAAAATATAAATAAAGGTTTGAAGCACAATACATCATCATCAAGACAGACTAATTGTCTAGCAAGTTGCCAGATAAGTGTGATGCGTGCAGGTTTTTTTCGTCACCCTGTCAAAAACCGACACGATCCACAGCATTGGGCATGAATAAATTTTAACAAGCTAATCCCATATTTTTAAACATGTTAATCAATGTATACACAGATATGATAGTGAGTTAGTCACTCTTTGGAGACACTGAAAGGTATACAGACATTTGCTGTTATGAAAAGTAACATTTTGTAGGGAGGCCACTCGCATTAATTTAGGGACACATTAATTTCAAGATCTACGGTATGCATTTGTTTCAGATATGTTACCAAAAAAAAAAAAATCATTTTTGTTTTGACATTTTCTCATCTGTTCTTACTATCGCATCAGCTATTTGCCATCTTACTATCATGCAACCATTTGCCATTTTCATTCACCGTTCAGCAAACAAAATTATGATGTGCCCATGTGATTCTACATTGTCTATCACCAAATGCATGGCTGTTAACTGTCAGTCATGAGACTGAATTCAGTCATGAGAGAAATTGTTCAAATAATTATAATTTTTGTTTTTTTGAGTACAAGTATGCCCATGACCCAGGTTTTTCAGTCACACAATTTCAATTTTTTTTAACAGCTGTTTGCATGTATTATTTGACTATTTTGTAGATGAAAGAACAAAGACATGGCTGTTAACTGTCTGTCGTGACCCCACGCCCTCGGTGTAGGCACTTTAAAATTTCAGTCACAACATTTTTCTTTTGTTAACAGCCATGCAAATGTAACATGCATGTGGGTAGGGTGTGACTTGATTGATAAATATAATAGTACAAAATGCTTACACCAACTTCATGCAGGATTGATCCTAAAACCTACTGCCCCAGAGGTGTACAGATTGCGAGAACAACTGTTTCGTTCACTTGAGCCGGGTTGCGCGAGACAGTCCTTGCGTAACCCATTTCACGTTTGCGTGATTTTTTTTCTTTCCCGTTCAGTATTGGTATATTGCCACCTAATCTCAATACGTTTAATTACAAACAAACACAAATAAAAAATATAATAAATTTCATTTTATTAAAAAGGGTTACGCAAATATTTTTTTTCGTAACCTATTATTATTATGCAGAATTTTTAATTTGTGCACCGCTGCTGCACCACAGTTAGATAATCCAACATTAAGCTGCCGTGTGCTGTGACAAAGCAGAATCTCTTTGATTGATTCCTGGTTGGCATTGTGTCTGGTATTACTTGAGTCGATTCCACCGCACCAAGTGCCGTTTACAATACTTAGTTCCAGTTCACCAGGTGTGTGTTTATATGTGCTGCTAACTTGTATCCAGTCTTAGCACTTGTGTCTTCCTAGTCAGTTTGCAGGTCACTAGGTGTGTTTATATACTACTCAAAAGAAGTTACGGGTAAAAAATATCTTGTTGATTGGAGTCTTCCAGAAAGGGGTCGATTCTGAATAGCATTACCGGTAGTTGTTCCAAACCTCTGCTACAGTCTACCTATAACGCTTTGGCTTACATTTAGATGGTGAACCATAGTTCTCTGAATTTGGCCATTGTATAGCCAGCCAATGACCTTTCTTAGGTCTTGCAAGCTGAGCTGTCATTGAACAAGCTTCAGATTTAAACTGATGATGAAAGGAAAATGTTTATTATTTTTATTGCTAAAATTGACATGCATGGAATGAAACTCATGCAAAACACATGCAAAGGGTGCATGAGCTGTCACAATAGGTTTTTCGAGACAGTTTATCAGTTTAGTCTAAGTTTTTGCTTCAAATCCATGGAAAAGAAATCTGGATCAATTTAAATAATTTCTAAAGATAAGTGCAATGATTGCATGTCCCATAATAACGTGATGTCTATAGTTCAAATGACAACATAAGTTTTATATTATTTTGTATGCAAACCCAAACCAATTATTTATTTATTTATTTAAATATATGAAATGTATTATGAATATAATAATATATGTGTACCTCATATGGCATGGATTATAGACTGAGTGAAATAAAGGTTCTGTTCTGTTCCCAACCTGTGATGTCTGCAGATGTGAGAAAAAGTAAAGTAAAGTTTGTTTTATTTAATGACACCATGAGCACATTGATTTTTATCTTATCAGCAACTATTGGACGTCATTCGTATAGTAATTTTGACACATTTTTATAGGAAAGCCACTGCCACCACATGGCTACTCTTTTTGATAAGCAGCAAGGGATCTTTTATGTATGTACTTTCCCATAAACAGGACAGCACATACCACAGCCTTTGTTGAACCAGTTGTGGAGCACTGGTTGGAATGGAAAATAGACCAAACTGCAGATGGGTCCACTGAGAAGGATCTATCCCATGACCGACCGCTTCAAAGGCGGGCATGCTACCAACTGAGCTACATCCCGCTCATTTTCTCAAACAGCACAGCACATATTTTTATGGCCTTTGATGAACCAGGTGTGGACTACTGGCTGGAATAACATGGTTTACAGAACAAAGTGATGCTACAATTACACATTTCAATTATCAGCAAGGTATCATTTATATATAATTTTGCAGACAGGACAGCACATACCAGAGTTGAGAGAGGTCCATTAAAAAACACTTAAAACCATAAAATAGCGAAATTCAGAAAAAAATAAAAAAGCATATAGCACGTGGAAATGATCTTTGGATGGTACTAAAATCCAGAAATCTCATCCCTCTACTAGAGGCACTGATTTTCCGTTTCAGAATTTCCTATTTTCCGTTTCAGTATTTTATCAACTCCGTTTTTTTTCCGTTTCAGAATTATAAAAATCTTTTAATGTATCATTTACACATACACACAAATGCCCCCGCCCCCCACACACACATTCACATCTGTAATTGCAACAATTTGATATGTCATGACACAGTCAATAAATCTCTTTTCGTTATTTTTTATTATTATTATTTTATTTTTTTTTGGTGCTAACTATCCCTATGACACTACAAATTACTTCACTTTCATTGATGATTTAAAAAAGATAAACCATGTTTTACTAATACATGTGATATTTAATCTTTCGCTGACTCGGACAGTTTTGGGTACGGGATTCTGTAACAAAATATGACTGATAACTCTCTATGCATTACATGTGATTAAGTCTTATTAAAGTGGCAGTGTCTGTTTTTTTTTAAATATTTAACAATTTAGAATATATCTTGTACATTTGTTTGATGCGCACCACGCTTGATTTTTCTGATGCAATAATCAGCAGTACCATGTTTAGGTCACGTGAATACCACTACGGCTAAGCGATGGCGAACAGCTTGTGACCCGCCACGCCGATTTATCGCGTATTTCGCGTAATCTAATTACGATATAGCTAATCGTTGTGTTAGAAGAATGGAGCGTGATGCTCGTCAAACAAACGTACAAGATATATTCTAAATGGTTAAATATTTTAATAAAACAGACACTGCCACTTTAAATTATTTTTTGCAGACAATGGAAGTGATTCGTGATGACTATACATTCGCTGAGACGTGGAATTTACCAGTTCCGTACGGTGAGCCAGGTGACTGCTACACGGAGCATGAGAACGGTGTCAGGGCCGAGTGTGGGGTGAAGGGTTACTTCAACATCGACCTCACTGGCACCGGACTGATTGTTGACAAAAGTGTACGTACTCTAACAATTACAACCGGACTCCGTGGCCGAGTGGTTAAGCTATCTGATTTAAGGCTGGTAGGTACGGAGATCGAATCTCTCAGTGGAGGCATGGGATTTTTAACCTTGGTACCGACTCCAACCCAGAGTGAATGCTCTGCAAGGCTCAATGGGTAGGTGTTTCCACTTGTACCGTCCAGTGGTTCCATAAATGGTTTAACAAAGGCCATGGTATGTGCTATTCTGTCTCTGGGAAAGTGCATATAAAAGATCCCTTGCTGCTTATGGAAAAAGGTAGCGGGTTTCCTCACTTATACTAACATTAATATCTGTCCTGCACAGACAGCTCAGGAAGCTGAACTGTGCCCGTGACAGCGTGCTTGCACCTTAATTGGATGTAAGCACGAAAATAAATATAACTAACAGTAAAACCTCTATAAACCGGACAGGAGCGTGCCCGCCTTTGAGGTGGTCGGATCGATCCTTCTCAGTGGACCCATTTGCAGTTTGGGCTATTTTCCGTTCCAGTCAGTGCTGCAAAACTGGTTCATCAAAGGCCATGGTATGTGCCGTCCTGTCTGTGGGAAAGGGCATATAAAAGATCCCTTGCTGCTTATCGAAATGAGTGGCCTATGTGGTGGCAGCAGGTTTCCTCTAAAAGATGTGAAAAATTACCATATGTATGACATCCGATAGCCGATGATAAGATAAAAATCAATGTGCTCCAGTGGTCTCATTAAATAAAACAAACTTTACTTTCAAAATATTTTTCAACCCTAAAAAATTGTTTCGTACTTCTTTTTTTAATAATTTTTATAATTTATTAAACATTAGAACCTGAAACAGAATAAAATGGTTTCCAATGAAGTAAACAAAAATTGCAGTATTGAAAATTGAAACAGAAAGATACTGTGTCATTTGCGTACTGCTTTTCCACGTTGTTGCAAATGGTGAGTGCAAAAAAACATTTTGCACTGTCGAATATTTTCCTTTTTTCTCCAAAGCCTGCTCACACCAGTGAAAATAAATTGTAAACTGGTAGTAAGCAGTCTGTAATTTGATTAGCTAATTTCCGGTATCAAATGATAATAACACCCGGAAAGCTAATGACGTCATTAGAAAGTGATGTCAATAGCAATTGGAACAGGCGAAGTTGATGATTCAAGGGTCCACAGTTAGTTTGTAGTCAGTTTTTTTTTCTCAAGAAATACCAAATACAAAGTTAATTCCATAGAAAAACGATTCAGTTTACAATGAAGATAACCATACAAAGTTTTTCGTTTTTTGGGCGTTATTGTCCATTTGATCCTTTAGTAAAAAATGACATTTGCAGGATCAAATGGACAATAACACCCGCAAATCGAAAAACTCTGTATGGTTATTTCCTAACAGTGCTCACCAAATATATTAGGTAGATGAATTTAAATATGGAATACTGTAAATAAAATACTAATCTAAATGTTTTGGAGTTTTTAACTCTCAAATATGTATTAAAAACTTATGAAAGGTATTAAATAAGAAATAGCCAAAAAATACATCTTTCTTAATCAGAAATAATGTCTATAAAACAGAGGAATGAAATTAATTTCCCTGAACATGACAAAGACAATTGAATTCAGGTGAAACTAGAACAAATACATCAGATATGTCTATTGTGCTCACTACACTAGAAGACTAACACTGATAAATGCCATCATCACTACACACATTTTACCACACTGCAATAGCCGGTATTCAAATCAAACTGCTTCTCAGATGATCACTGAATATGACACAATCAACCAAATTCTCAGAGAACTACCATTTATATTATTAATCTCCTCCTTCATAATAAGATTCCAGGTTTTTTTAAATATATATTTTCAGAACTAATTGTAGGTAACTGTTTTAGTTTAGTATATGGGTTATAGTGACAGCAATATATAAATCAGTCAGTTTCAGGGGTTCATTTAGCTAGCTGGTGTTCAAAAGAATTTCCTAATTTTGTCTACTAGATAAATTTTTCATTGACCTACAACACCATATCATAATCATATGGTGTTGTAGTCCAATGAAAAATTTATCTAGAGCAAAATAAAGAAATTGATTTGTTTAGTTCATCCCAAGCACCCTTACTTCGAGCCCTACTTCTCATACTTTAACTTATCTACATGTTGTTATCCCTTGATACACGTCTACACAGAGAACAAATCTGGTTCTGTTAGTTTTACCCAGGTTAAACGTAATTTCTGATAGATATCCAGGATTTTATAGTATTAGTAGCCCAACATCACTATGTCCATATACTCCCATGATTCTATCAGCGGTAGAAGATAATGCTAGTTTTATCCCAGGCAGACACCAAAATAAGTATAATTTTTTTTAGCTTAATTACTTAGGAATAGCTACTAATATCATAAATACTCATTTATAAGCCAAAATATTTTACTTTAGTGACCATATCGCAGCCATTTCTCTTTTGCTGTTTTGAAGGTGAAGGACTCAACATCCAACTTGGGAACAAACAAATTTTTGGTTTAAAAGTTTGGTTCCTCAGTTTTACCCAATAATGCTCCTTATGGTCATATGTTGAGATTTCTCGTCTAGACTAGTTGGTCAGGTCCCACATGAACTGAAAATGTTTCTGACTATTTCAATGTTGTCTTAAGGCATGGGAATACTGGTTGCCCAGGGTACACACAATTCTAGGGGCCTCATACTAGTACAAATAAGTTTATAGATTTAAAATTAAATGTACACATTGACCATTTACATTTCTATTCCCATGGGTGAATGTGAATATTTAGTTTTAACGTTGTCGTGAGATTCTTTCACCCATTTGCCATGATTAAACATTGATCAATTTGATGACATGATATTAAAAATGTAGCATGAAAAGCAAGCCAAAAAATACATTTAAAACCAAGAATATAAATTTTAACACTTTAACAGCAATTTATAAATGTTCATAGAGTCAGATCTCTTTTAAAAAAGATAAGATTTGTCCATGGGTGGGTAGGTGCCCTGGTACATTGCCTACAATGCTGTCAACAGTCTTTCTATACCTCATCTACACTTCTGTATTTTCTAGTTGATACCTTCATAAGAAAATAACACACTGTATCAAGTAAATAATATAATAATTATTTGACAAGTGAATAACAAAAGGATTTAATAATAAAAAGCATGACTATTATAGACTTTATGGGCCGAATTTATGAAGCCTGTTTTGGTTAAACGTGCGTGTTTAAGCATTGTAAATGTACGTGGTTACACACGTGTAAGAGAAAAACACGCTTCGTAATTTCTGCCCAATAAATTTATAACCACTCATAGATTACGAGATTTTGTTGTAACATCTAAAAAGGGGTTACCAGACACTGCCTATTTTCATACCAGCTTGAGTTAAAATAACCCAGAAACAAAAAAACCTTCATATGGTTGAGTAGTGTTTCATACAGACTACTTAATGTAAAAGCCAAAAGTCTTGCTGTAGATGTCACTATTATGGAAGTTACTTCCCCATGCCGTGCAGTTTATCTTAACATAAGCAAAGTTAGCTATTGTGTTGAACCTAACCATTACAATGGGTGGGAGGAACTGGGAGATGGTCCTGTGTCTGAAGTAGTAGAGTGGGAAACCCTTGGGTGGGAAGTACTCTATCGGAGAACCGTGCAGCTCCTGTGTACCAATGTGCTTTGCATCCTCTTCACTCTGAAAAAAAAGGCAGGGATTAATCTAGCTCTAAAAATCAGATGCCTTTTCATAAAATTGGAAAAAAATCATTTCTAAAAGGCAGCGATTAATCTAGCTCTAAAAAATCAGGTGCCTTTTTCATAAAATTTGGAATAAACGATTGCTAAGTTTAAAATTTGAAAGCATTTTTAAAGGGGAATGGGGCCTATTAACTGCCCCAAATTATATAGTATATTAATCCCTGAAAGGGGTTGTTTAAGGATACCTCAGAACATCAGTTAAAAAGTGGCTATTAAAAATAAAGTTTGTTTTATTTAATTAAGCCATTAGAGCACTTTGATTGCCTTTTAATCATCAGCTATTGGACGTCAAATATATGGTCATTCTGACATATTTCTTTAAGATGACTTTCTCATAAGCAACAAGGGGTCTTTTATATGCACTTTTCCACAAACAGGATAGCATATACCACAACCTTTGATGAACCAGTTATGGAACAGTGGTTGAGATGTAAAATAGCTCAAACTGCAAATGGGTCCACTGAGGATTGATCCAATGACCGGCTTCACAGTTTGTGAAATGGTATTATTAAATGTATACGGTAAAGTAGCATTATTAAATGTAAAAGAATGTACAGCGGTATTACTAAATCGAAACTGTTATAAAATGGTATTATTTAATGTAACACAAGGTAGTGTTGTTAAATTAAAAGAATTATTCTATTATTTAACATTATAATAATGCAAAGTGGCATCATCTAGTGTAAAGTGATACTGTTGAATTTAAAATGGTATCAATTTAGCAGAAAATATTTATATGAAAAATCACACTTACAACAGGACTGCAACTGACACCAATATGGTCGGGTGACCATCGTTTTCCCAATGACTTCGCAACTTCAGAATCTTGTGGATATGGTTTTGGCATGTGATCCTTAGGCTTAAAGTAATAAAAAGATATTTAGCTTTATGATTGTTACAGTTTATAAAATAATTCATACAAAACTGAATGTTTATTTAATAGCATGCACGGCACATTATAGCATTATCTCAATGTATATATGTCAAAGGACCTATTTGGTAAAATAAAATTGTGTAAACTTGTGTAAAAAAAGTTTGTTTTGTTTAACGATGCCATTGGAACATTGATTTTATCTTATCATCAGTTATTGGACGTCATTCATATGGTAATTTTGACACATATTAGAAGAAACCCGCTGCTGCAACATAGGCTACTTTTGATAAGCTGCAAGGGATCTTTTATATTCACTTTCCCACAGACAGGATGGCACATACCACAGCCTTTGATGAACCAGTTGTGGAACACTGGTTGGAATGGAAAATAGTCCAAACTGCAGGTGGGTCCACTGAGAAGGATCGATTACGATGACCGACCGATTCAAAGGTGGGCATGCTACCGACTGAGCTACATCCCGCTCCCTAAACTTGTGTAATGACTATCATAGAAAGAAGGTAAAGTAAAGTTTGTTTTATTTAACGACGCCAATGGAACATTGATTTTCATCTTATCATCAGTTATTGGACGTCATTCATATGGTCATTTTGACACACTTTTTAGAAGGAAACCCACTGCCATCACATAGGCTACTCTTTTACAATAAGCAGCATGGGATCTTTTATATGCACTTTTCCATAGACAGAACAGTACATACCACAGCCTTTGTTGAACCAGTTGTGGAGCACTG
>JAUTWP010169638.1:0-10341 GCA_033042655.1 Cyathermia naticoides | reverse complement strand
CATTATATACATATATAAATACACGTACATTATATACATATATAAATACACGTACATTATATACATATATAAATACACGTACATTATATACATATATAAATACATAACTGACAAAATAACTAATCATGTACATAACATATTTAAAGGTGTAATCATTTATACATGTATAGATGAGTACTTCTATTTACAGACAAATAACATAATTGTATACACACAAATAAAAATAAGAAAACATATTTAGCCTTCAGACTTATAATTAATCATAATTTTTTTACAGAAAATAGCTAGTTTTCTAATATGTCTCATAAAACAATTCACGTGCTTGAACACTTACTTAATTATGTAAGCACGTTAAACCTTTCCAGTTTCCAAACAGTTCTAATTCATAAATATGTCAAAGTGACTCTTTATTATTATACATTTTAAAACTGCTATATCTCCATCCTATTTTATAATATCGTTTACTATGAAAACTATAAACACAATTGCAGCTTTAATAAAGTCTGTTTTTACTTCCAATTAATAAGATATCGTCAATTGTAAACGCAATCATTTATTATTAGATCTCGCCGCCATATTTTAATAGAAAGGAGCGAATGACATCACGAATATTATATTAACACATCGTAGCCAGTGTTTGTATGTGACCTACATTGATATAAGTTATGTTATGTCCTTTTCTATATGTACGGACGTGTATACACACTACTTTTTACTGCTAATCTAACGACAGAGTTTCTTCTGAGGACTATATGTCGCAAACAGCATATATTTTTGAAACCTAATAGCCGATGAGGTTTTAAGAAATAAAAATATTTTTTTTGACACTGTTTAGAACTGAAAATAGCCCAAACTCCACATAGGTCCACTGAGAAGGATCGACCCAAAAACCGACCGCTTCACAGACAGGTGTCTCAAAACATAGCTTAGGGTCAATATCCACCGAAACGCTAGCCATAGTAACACTGGGAAATAATTGAGAATATATTGCATGACCTGGACAATGGGTTGCCACAAAAAACACTATATCCGGCGGTTTGCAACCTCTCTACGCGCATGTGTGACCGGACAATGGGCTGCCACAAAAACGCACTGTATCCGGCGGTTTGTAACCTCTGTACGCGCATGTGTGACCGGACAATGGGCTGCCACAAAAACACACTGTATCCAGCGGTTTGCAACCTCTGTACGCGCATGTGTGACCGGACAATGGGCTGCAACAAAAACACACTGTATCCGGCGGTTTGCAACCTCTCTACGCGCATGTGTGACCGATCAATAGAGCGCTTATATATTAATAATATTAATAATCACGTGTGAGAGCGACACACACATGCTCAGTAGTAACCCCGTGTACTTAGACCATGGGAACCGATACATAATTATAATACCAATATACGTACTGCACAGTTCTAATGAAATAACCTGGACTAGTAGGTTACTAGGTCGTAGCAAGCTTCTAAATGTCCAGTTCATTGCTACACACAAAGTATTATTTTTAATTCAACCATTCATACACACATTCATTCCAATAAATAAAACAAACTTTACTTTATTATTATTATTTGGTTGAAACTGGATTAATGTTAGAACGAGTGGATTTAGCCAAACATATCTAGCTCTAACGTGGACATATTTAGGTAAGATTTGTATACTGCAAGGACACCTATTATTAGATATATTAATGTAATGTAGCCCCATGCGACACACCATTAATTCTGTATAGAAATACCACGATCGTGAATGATATACTGTATGTAAGCCTATTGTTACTACTAACCGAGTTGTAATGAAATCAAATGAAATATATGATTATCCACACCCCACGCTAAAGAAAAAATCGACTATTGGATATTATGAAAATAAGTAATTAAAATCCATAAATAGCTAATAAGTCAAGTGTAAAAGGATGCTAAATTAAACCAATGTGAATACCAAATAGATTTTAGATATACGAGTAATTTGACATACTGCATTTATACTGCATTAAGTTCACTTTCGGAATGTTATTTAAAGATGCATAACATGATGAATTCCAATAATAATACATTAGGGATCCACTTGATTTTGACATATGATTATTTATGATGTACTTCTTAATGTAGGTCTCAAATATATTATAACAATATTACATTTAGTGATGTAGGCACGTTAAAAAAATTCCACTCCATGATTACTTCAAGTGATTATCTCATTCACTTTGTTAAAGTAGGTTAGGCAATTTATTTCCATTAAATTGTTCACAGTTAAGTAATGCAGATTTTAGATACGTAAAATTATGCATTCCTGTGGTGAAACAGTCCAGAGACAGAGAGATACTGGGATGCTTCAATGAAAGCCCACGATTCAGCAAATGAGTGATGTTTTTATTTAATGTTTGTGACAATCATACATCTGTAGCTAGTGTCATACATCAGTTATTCTCCTGTACACATTTAAGCATTTCTCACAAACATTTTGACAAGTTAAAATATGTTTTTCATTCATCCGAGTCTAACGAAATAAAAGCTATTTTGTGAAACGTCAAATGGCAACAAGAAGTTATTTTGTTAAGAGCTTTGGTATCAATGTAATCTGGCCATTCATAGGCAGCCGTGCGTGGTCTTCACACTGCTTAGCCCCGCCCCTTTCTGCATAATGCCTATCAAATGATCAATAAAAACGAAACAAGGCTGAATTGTACCGTCGCGGTTTGAAATGGAAATGAATATTTTTTGTGGTGATCACTTAAAATAATTTCAATGTTTAATAGAATCATAGTATAATCTAAATGATTTTTTTTTAAAATGACTTTATATGACCCCGCCAGTCTAGACTGAGATAGTATGTGCTGAGATGGTATTTCTACAGGCAGACCTAGTCATCGATATCACGAGTCCAATACAAATGTAACAATTACTCTAAATATAATACCATTTAAATATAAAAATGTTATATATCTTAAAATTATATCAGTTAATTGCACATTTTATTGGACTTCTTTTTCTTTAAAATACCATTATTTGATTTTGATTATAAATTCATGTTTACCTCAACTTCATAGCAGCTATTAACGTCTTTTTTTATCTTTATTCTCAATATATGTTTGTGAAATAAAAATCTAAAAGAATAATTTGTTTTGTTTCCAATGGTAATAAGAGCAGTAAGGTTAATGACTGAAACAATGGAATATGGAACCTTCTTAACATTTGTACACTTACTGGCCTAAATATTGAGAAACAATTTCAGCGAGTACCATTGGTATAGTTATGTATTAACTTTTGTGGTATACATTTTGTACTTAAATGATTACAACACTAGGAACCAATCTAATGAATATTACGTGAAGAAACAATAATAGATGAGCACCAGTAGACATTTGTAATATTAACTATTTTATATATTGCTGTCATTATCACTTTATTAGTTATTGTGATGTGTTAGTCAAGAAACGTATTAGCAAGCATGCATGTCAGTCAGACAGTTAATCCTGTTCTTTCAAGCTCATATGTTTTAAAATTTATGCACCACAATTTAAAACATTTAGAACAATTGCAATACGATTTTAGTTAGTTTGTTTTTAACAGTATTTATTTCTAATAAAAAGATTGCAATGGGATTGGCGAACAGCCGACGCCTATATCAATGCCTAATACTACTGTATTATTGTTCAATATAGTTTTTTATGTATTATTTTTATAAACATTTCTGAAACGACCATGAATTTCAATAAAATTAAAACGTTACCCAATTCCACAGTTGTAGTCAACTGAGGTAGCTTTATTGCAGCTAAAAGGTGTTGAAAGGGGCGGTTTGGCTGGAGGCTAAAATATATTATTGTCATGTTAGCTACAATGAACTTCACAAGACATAATGGGGCTACCAGTGTTAAATTACATAGCGTGTGTGTGGGAGGAGATAGAAGTATTTATAAACCCGTATAACAAGACGTGGATGGATGGCCTCCAATGCAAACGTTCTACTGCAAAATACTTCTCTTTCCCACAATGGTCGTTGTCAAAAAAATAAATTTCAAACAAGTTTAACAAGATTGAAAATGTCTCAATGAGTAGAGCAGAATAATGTAAAGTGAGCGCGAGGAAGGTTTCAAAGGAATATTCAATCATGATGTCACCAACTGAAAATATGTTAGTGGGTGTTCTACAAACAAAGCTGTTCTGTCGCATTCATTTGAAAAAGTTCCACAGTATTGAACGATTAGTTCACTTACGATATCATTTCCTGTGAATGTGAACATGAATATGACTATAACACCCATTAAGCATTATACTGTTCTCATTTGTATTTCACATTTAAAAATTAAAATCACATTACTTTTGTGTTGATTCTTTAAGTGTTCTTTTCAACTAAGTTTGATTTTATTGTTAAAGATGTATAATATATTCTATAAATAGATTTACTCGTGTTACAGGTGTTAAAATAGAGCTAATATATGCTTTGGGGTTAGAGTTAAACTGCACCGCGTCTGTTTCTTTGAAATTATTTCTATATTCAAATATTTATCCTCTATAAACCATTCTTACCTTGTAAAATATATCACATTTAAAAGATATATAAAATTCTGATTTGCATTAAGAATATACACGTGTTATTTTGTTTACCGCCATTAAATATAACTCAGTCTGGCAGACATTAAAATGTTTAAGTAAAAAAATGACATAAAAAGTAGTCTTACTGGAAAGATTATTGGAACAATGTGGAAGCAAACAAGCTTCGTTCTGTCAAACCGGTCTTGGGAGATTGGCAGTCCTCCTATAGACGGTCAAGAAAAGATGTTGTTTTGTGTCGTTCTCGTATTAGTCAAGGATCCACTATATGGACCCGTAAAAATTTCTATGTCCACGGAGTTTGATTGGTGGAATATGTTGTATGGACCGTTCACACCCAAACAAATTGGGTAGACTCTAAATTTGGGGTGTATATTGTTCATACTAATTTGGTACAGTTTTATTTTGAAAAAAGAATCCACTTCAATATGAGCATTGTCAGTGTAGATGGACAGTGCTCCATATTGTGTTGAATTGTCCTCATCTATTGCTAGTTAATGCATTTAGTAATGTGAATATTCTTACTTTATCTCTATTTCAAACAAAAATAGAAATTATTTTCTAATGTATAATATTATGCATACATGACTGCTAATTCGGCTTCTCATATACGGTAGACCTTATGTAGCTTCTCACCATTCACAACGCAACACAGGTTGTTGACCCTCAATTAATTCTGGTGTGTGTTGTTGCACTATGATAGAGGTTTGTAATAAGTCGGCAATCACCTCATAACGTGCTGCCGTGTTACTGACACGTGCAAAACTTAATTTTACTACATTGCCTGACTATTCATCACTTACTTGACAGCATTAGGCTACTTGTGCTATTCAGTTTTTGTCAAACTATCACGTAACGTGATATTGTGCGTTTTATTACACGACTGATTCCTTCTACGTCAAATAAACACACGATCACCAAAAACAGTTCCCAGATGCACTTCTAGCATAATACATGCCATTGCACGTATCTTTTCAAATACCAGATTCCACGCTAATAAAACATTAAAGCTTCAATAACATTTCAACCTCAGCATATAATATATATATATATATATATATACAACGTAGTGTTAAAATGTCTAAGTTTAACTATTGACTTTAATCAGTTTTATAAGCACGAAGTCTTGTAATGATTTAAATACAATACGTTTCCCCATCAAAAACTAAAGGTTTCTAAAATTTATCTACGCCACTGGAGGACATTAATTTTTATATTATCATCGGCTATTGAACGTCAAACATAGTCATTCCGACACATTTCTTTAGAGTAAACCCACTACCACCGCATATGCTACTCTTTTCGATAAGTATCAAGGGGTCTTTTATATGCACTTTCCCAAAGACAGGATAGCATACCACTACCTTTGATGAACCAATTGTGGATCACTGGGTGGAACGGAAAATATCCATCCAATGCTGACACGAGATATTAACAAATCTACAACACAGATTAACATTTGAGACGAGCCGTTTACTCATGCCCACCCATTTCTCATGATATTATTTACACTTTATCATGCTATTATTTACCCATCCCTGTCTATTTAATTGTTTTTATTTTCATTAAATGATTTTTGAACTAATATTCTTTTTGTTTCAGAAAAGATGCTACTGAGTGACTATGAAACGGCATCATGTTTGAGATATTACCGAAGCATGTAAGTTGTTATAAACATGTTTTACAATATAATTTTATCTACGCACTTTGACAAATTATTGTATACATTACGATATTTTCAAGATACATGCATTATCAGCCGAAGTATTGTGCAATTTAATAATTTGTCATATGTTGTTCCAATTAATAAAACAAAATCCACACCACCACCAACTAACCCCTCCCCATCTCCAACCCCAACATACACAGAACAACAAATCTTATTCCAGATTATTTCTTGCTGGAATTTTTGATGAACCGTGTAAAGTAACTACTGGAGTACTATATGTTAGAAGTTCCTCTAACAGTTAATGGCTGCAACTTCTGTTGAACTATCATGTCCAGATGAACGCGTCGTTATCTCACTAACACATTTAAGTTGGCAGTGGTGACCTTCTTCTTCGTTCCCAATGTCATGCTCAGACGTCTAGTCCTGTTCTCACCAGGAACTCTGCTGTCCGTCGAAGGGACGCCGTCGGTCCCCAGTTTCTCTTTTAGGTCCACTGGATATGATGACCTAACTTTTAATAGTCAATGTAATCAATACTTATCATTTAATATCACTAAATATTGGCTTTTATGATTTGAATGATAATCACTTAAATCATATAAACCAATATTCAGACTTTTAAAAATGTTTAAAGCACGATTAGTAAATACAATTTACGTAGAAATCCGGATTACTGAAACGAGGGTTTTGACTGTAACGACTGTATATGTGTTCACGAAATGGGATAACTATCATATTTCACTGAAAACATGAACTACTGTATTATTTTACCGTAGACTATAAGAATGGTCGTCAATTGACACCTGTTCTATGTTGATGAGAACTGTCAGTGTGGATGCTGATTAAAACAGAACTGTATTGATCAGTGGAAGATCAGAGGAAGATCTGTGCAGGTTTATTGGGTGGAGATGTGATTATTGGTGTTCTCACTGTTACCGTAGGTATTTAATTACGTTCTCTGTCATCTTGTATTGCCAGTCAGGCATGTTCAAACATTAAGTACGGGTGTACTGGTGGTAGTGCTGAGAGGTCAGTACAGATACATGTGCATGTGGTCGGATTCGAACCGGCTGCATTTGAGTCTCCGGATTTAACCTCATGAACACCGAGCATCTAGATAATCTGGAACAGTTCCCCAATAAAATAGAATTAATTGAAAACTGTGTATTAGGTGTGGTATAAACTTCGCCTCTCTTTCTCTCTCTTTTTTTCTTTTCTCTCTCTCTCTCAGACACTCACACACACATACACATATTATGCACACACACTTAAGATACATATATCACAAATTAAAATGGCAGGAAATTGGTGCGGTATCTCCCAAACCAGCAAGTATACACATTAAACAACTATAGTCTGTTGACACTGTTAACTAAATCATACATTTACATTTTAACGTTATATATTTAAAAAGTTTAATTAATTTTGGGCGAAGATAATCAACTGAAACATGTCAATAACTTTTTCTAGTGACGAACATGGCACACTGATCATCTTTTGCAAACATTAACTTGATGGTGATTAACATTTCAATGTCTTCCCAGTTTTCATAAAACTATTTCACTGTCATGTTTTGAACACAATAACTGTCTGATGTTTGGATGGTTCATTGTACGGTTGAATTTCCCGAGAGCACAACGAGCAATGTTGGTGTTTAAACATTGATGAAAACAGTGCTGTGTATTCCATAGGTTTCCTTCTCGGTGTTCACAGACGCCATCGTAGTAAGATCGGTTGATTAAACATTCCCTTTCTCTACGCAGACATTTACCAATTTACCAGGTCATCGTCAAACACATAAAGTATTGGAAAACAACACCAAGTACGTGCATTCAAAGACTGATGTGCAATGCTGGACTTTCACTATTGATAACATAAAAATACGTCAAAATTTGTTATACGACTTATAGTAAACAATAATTAGTGTCGTCTGCATCAATTTGTTTCTTTCGTCATGGATTTGAATATGCTAACCAATCTTCTTGAATTTAAACAGTAAAGCAAGGAGTAGTGTACAAACACGTTCACTTATACGAAATCGACTTCATACCTTGATCCTTGCCGTAACAATATATCTTACCATTTTGTAATAACATAATTAGAGATAATTATTTGTTTTAGTAAACACAAGAACAGAAAAGTTTCATATTGCACTTACTCATACTATCATTTACATAGTATACGGTCAGACTCAATTCGATATTAACTGATTTCATTTTAAAAAAGAAACTGGTTTTTCCCATTTCTGACGTGCTTGAACGGTTTTCTGATGAAATCATGCCATGAATGACCCCCTCCTCCAACATATGAACGATGTTGTTACTAACTATCAAACTCGTACAAGGGGAGTCACAACAGAAATTATTCGGATTTCTGTGTAAACCAGCATGATTTCAGTCTCGTCCAGCTACTGTAACTGGACGAAGCATCATATTTCGTTGGACCCAAATGAATCTCGTTTAGGCTGTATATGCAACTCATAAATGTGTGGGAAAAGTTCAAAAGTTAAAAATCGGAAATGAAAAATGGGTCAGTAACCGACTTTAAACTGCTTAGCAGACTAATAATCCATGAATACATTAATCGTTTAAATGATAAATGACATAACCACACGCATTTCTTAGACACATTTGAAAAGAACTAGAAAAAACCCGCTACTGAAAAGGAAAGTTTTCTATCAGTTGACCACGTTACCTATTTACCATATGTATGACATGCATGACACCAGCAAGTCGATCTGTAACAAAATCCTCGGGTGTCGTTAAAACTGTTTGTCTTTTAGGGGTTGCTGGCTTGTTAAAAATAATCCACGTGTGTTGGACAGAGAACACATAAGTTGCTTTCATTAAACAGACAAGTAGGACTGCTAATTTGTCATTGCTCAACTGATACCACTAACATAGGTCAAGGTGCCATGCAGTTGAAAAACTATGTGATGCTTTGAGCTAAGTGAAGCGTGTAAGCTAGTGACTAGGACAGATGGGCTATTACAAATGAAAGAAAACGAGAAGGTCTGTACTGCGGGAGTGTCTAGGACCAAGGCGTGTTACTGGTGTAGGTGGTTGTATTGCAAACAGAATCAGTTGGGATTCAAGCCTTATAGAAGGACGAGACTCGATTTTTTATTTCATGGTTTACAATGATCAACTAGCAGACGACCAGCCTCGTCTTCGATCCGATAGCCCAGCGTCAATGGTGGATGATTCGAGATTATGGAATTATGATGGGATGTCGATATCTGCTTTCCTTCAACAAGTTCATTTCGTTTTAGGTTTGTAAAGTAGCAGTGCAAATTATGAGCTGTAATTCATTCTACTGTTATATCACTGATGCTTTTAGTTTAATTTAATTAATATTTATGGACGTTACTTACTGCACGCAGGACGTCCGAACGAACGAGAATGCAGATCACATTTTATAATGTTAGTCTTCAGCTATGTTTTAACTTTATATAAATATTACATTACTACAACACATAGGGTTGATTACTCAGACATCAACAGTAAACAATTATAACGATCAGCTCTTAAAACATACCGCATGTTGTTTAATATTCCCACTCTTACATAAGTGTTTTTATGTAGACGTATATATGACGACATGGCAAAGCATATAATTAAAATCCACTTTTTCATACCTTGAAGCCGGCAGAACAAACACACATTGTGTTCCTACACGGTTGGGTTATTTGTTAAAGTTGGGATCTCCCCGCCAAGTTGCTACCTGGCAGGTGCGAAATTAATAACGTGGTACAGAACGAAAGACAAAATTAATATAACCCGTCCACTCAGAGAAAACATGGCATTAATTACTCGTTTACTTGTCAACGTTAAACATTCTTGTTTCTTTATACATACTCACGTGCCTATGCACATGCATGCACGTATCGTTTATATGACATCATGAACGCATGACATTAATAACTCATTTACTTGTCATCAATACACACATGCCTATACACATGCCTATACACATGCCTATACACATGCCTATACACATGCCTATACACATGCATATACACATGCCTATACACATGTATGCACGCACAAACGCACATCTCTTTTATGATATCGTTAATGAGTTCAAGTTTATTTTTAGGCTTTTAAAGGTATTATTTCCGCATCA
>JAUTWP010169627.1:0-10341 GCA_033042655.1 Cyathermia naticoides | reverse complement strand
CCAGTTTGTTTTACTAACATCAAAAATACACAGGTATGGATTGCTTTTAGTGGACCAGTTTGTTTTACTAACATCAAAAATACACAGGTATGGATTGCTTTTAGTGGACCAGTTTGTTTTACTAACATCAACATTTTATTAATATTAGGTTTCTGGAATATAAATTTCAGATATATTTTCACCCACCTAAAATATTCAAATAGTACTAAAACAAGATGTAATTGTACTTTTCTGTTATTAACAAAACCATGAAGACACTTTTTGATCATTTAATTTACAAATTGTATGGGTTCTTATCTTCAGTGAACACATTGGATGAATTCCTGTTTGAGACACTGGTCCACAACTGGTTTATATGTTATCCTGTCTGGCAAAGTGCATGTCTGCTGTTTATTGAAAAGAGTAGCCTATGTTGCAGCAGTGGGTTTCTTCTGAAAAGCATGTGTTCTAATTACTGCATACTTGATACAGATTAGCAATATGATGGTCTAATTAAACAATCATTCCTTTTATCTTTCAATCATCAAGGTTTTCAAATTGTTTTAAGGTAGAGGGGGATTAAGTTAAAATAGCAGGCATCATAATGTTTTGCCATCATGTAAATACTGTCACAAAAACATGCTTATTAATATGTTTGATGGTTGAGAAAAATAGCTGGTGCAGGAGTCCCAGTAGCCGGAGATCCCGCCGACGGTTGCCTGTATTTGAAAGCCTTGCATCATGTTTGATCTTGAGTGTTATGTAATGTAATATCTGTTTAATGGTTTATCATACAAGTTAACTCATATGAATTAGATTTAGATCAATATTAATGCTAAACTAACAATACATGTTCAGTAATGTTAAATGTATTAAAAACTCATTAGTATGTCATGTATTAATGTGTTACTTACAGACGTTGTTGAAGGCCTCCGTGACTAGGATGAGGAAAACATTAGACGATGATGTCTTCATGCCGATGTACCCAAAAACGTGAGTTGTGTAGTGTTTGTTTTTTAAAGATGTTAAAATGTTAGATATCAGTACCTTTGCCTTTGATTTTTTTAAAGTTTTGATGTATAATTTTTTTTTAGCAGGAATGACATTAAAATTAAAACAATTATTACCAATTACAATGGTGAACAGTTTGTTAGAGAAACATTTATGAATTATCACGTTGTAAATGACTAGAGAGATATATTTGTCACAATTTTATATATTTTTAAATGTATTTTTTTCACCTAAGTTGTTACGCACTGTTCTTATAAATCATAATTTTGTAACATTTATTAATGAATCAGTGGTATACATTTGTACAGTTGACTCGCATCTAAATATACCATTTTCCATTCCAACCAGTGCTCCACAACTGGTTCATCAAAGGCTGTGGTATGTGCCGACCTGTCTGGGAAAGTGCATATAAAAGATCCCTTGCTGCTTATCAAAAAGAGTAGCCTATGTTGCAGGTTTCCTCTAAAACATGTGTCAAATTATCAATGGCGTTGTTAAATAAAACAAACTTTACTTTTTACTTTTCTAAATATACCTTACTTTTTCTTAAACAGAGTGCTTGAAAACCGAATGTCTGGATCAGCCGTCTTCTTCCACAGACAGTCTTGGACCTGTATTAAGGTATGTTAAATAATATTAAGAAAATTGATTAAATGTAAATAATATCAGTGAATCCATCTGCAGTTTGGGCTATTTTCCGTTCCATTATTTCAGCAAATCTTCCTTAGGTGTAACATGTTTACATAATATTTAATCAATGTGCGGTAATTTTTTCTTTTCCATCAGTGCTCCATAACTGATTCATCAAAGACCATGGTATGTGCTATCCTGTCTGTTGGAAAGAGCATATAAAAGATCCCTTGTTGCTTATCTAAAAGAGTAGCCTATGTGGCAGCAGCGGGTTTTCTCTAAAAAAAATGTCAAAATTACCATATGAATTATGTCAATTAGCTGCTGATAAGATAAAAATCAATGTGTTCTAGTGGCATTGTTAAACATAACAAACTTTCTGTTAAATATAACAAACTTTGAGTTAAATATAAGTTATTGTTTATATTTCAGCTACTTGGTAATTTCATGTCGTGGCATGGAATACTGGCGACCGGCGTGCTGCAGAATCTCGCTCTCGATGGTCTGCTCAACCGATACATTATTCTCAGTCTTCACAACTCCTTCATTAACAAAGAGGCTCTGAGCAAGTGTCAGACTGTAAGGTCTTCTTATCATCAAACTGACATTAGTTTATTTTATAACAAATAGTAGTTTTTATATTGGTGTATTTTATAAAAAAATTAAAAAAATTTACACTAATAATTTTTTTTGTGGGAAAGTGGATATAAAAGATCCCTTGTTGCTTATGAAAAAGATAGCCTATGTGGCAGCAGCGGGTTTCCTCTGAAGATATGTGTCAAAAATTACCATATGTTTGACATCCAATAGCCAATGATAAGATAAAAAGCGGTGATGTCATTAAAAAAAAAATTACTAATAAAATTGTTGACAAGATTATGGAGAGGGCTGCTGTTCATATTCATTAGAGATTATTTCATTTTCAAATTTCTACCTCAGAATAATTTCACAGATTGAGTTTTAAATAAAAGATGATGGTTATTATGCAATTTAAAACTTTTGGGGTAGGATTGAATCTGTGAAACTGGTAAATATTGTATGGGGATGTTTTTCTAATTGTCACACAGCAATGTATATTTGATTTGTTTTGTGTATTTTTCAGATTGTATCCACATTTCCTAGGGAATGGTTTACAATAGGCATGGAAGATACAGACAAGACGATTCCACAGTTAGAGCATTTTTGTCGATACCTCAAGGGATGTGCCGAGTCGCTACACAAGAGCACTATGATGGCTAAAGACTCTGAAAGATTGGATGCTAGGTATACTATTTACCAGTTCATATGTATTAAAATATTTAACCATATGAATGACGTCCAATAGTTCATGTGCTCTAGTGGCATTGTTGGACAAAACAATCAACTAACCAACTAATAATGGTGGTCATATACAAGTGCCAGTAGTGTGGGGATTGTTCATAGACCATTGATAACATTTAGACATAATTAAGAAAGTGTAAACTAGTATTAAAAAAAAATTAAATGCAGAACCAGATGATGCTGATAAGATTTATTCCATTGTTTTAGGCAAAATGTTAAGCCAACTTAAAAGTGGGTCAGTAATGATTTTTACATTTTAGTGCTTCAAGAAGGGGGTTCGACTTATAGTCAGAGTCGCCTTATAGGCGAAAATTATTGTAGGCAGAGCATATTTTTGGTTAACCCTTTTTTTTTTCTATATTGACCAAAACTATATCTATTCACGTTTGCTATGAAACAAAAATGCTATAATTAGTATGGCTTTTTTTTCATAAACCATTATATATATTATTGTATTTATTTTTCAGGGAACATATAAAGCAGATTAGTAAACTGCTTGTGAACATTCATGCATTAGACCATGCGATTGAGATGTCCAACACCTACAGTTTTAAAATTTCCTAGAACATTGTGTTTCTAGTGTGTTGAGCAATGGATATAGTGGTACTATGTACCCAGATTCACGTAAACCACAGCCCTCCTAATACACAGCGACATTCAGCAGTTCCACCATAAAAAGATGTTGCAAAACTGATCTGCGATGACATTTTTATCATTGTTGGGTATTTGTTAATATTCTTACAAACATCACAAGATGATCTGAATTGCGAGTGTTGAAGCAGTACATCATGGAGGAAGAAATGAGCAGGCTCGCAAGTTGTGTAGAAGGTTACTTGATTCTCAAGATGATGTTTGAAATGAAATGTTTCACACTGCATGTAATGAGAAAGCACATACATCAGGTAGATGGATTAGAGAAATTATCAACTGATGACATTTTCACAATGTATCAGGGTGACTTAACATGGTTTTTTTTTATTATTGCATAATTAATATGATTGGTTTGACTAAAACAGATGTGGAACTGACTAAAGATTACAGGAGGCTTTAGTCATAACTAACTACTGTACAGGCTGATAAAATCCAGATTTGTTTTTTGGGGTGGGTTTTTTCTTATGGGAAAGCTATAGTTCACAAGAAAATCTAAGTTTAGAAGTAAAAATAACTTTTTTATTATTATTATTGCCAAGAAATGATTAATTTGAATAATATTACCCGGTATGTTGCACCTAAGAGAAGATGAATTCTGTATTTTAGAAGTCTTCATTTTGATCAATCACTTTTGCCACTATCAGCTAATATGACTGACTGCATTGGCAGGAATTAATCTACCATACACTTTGGGGCCGGTCACAGGCCCCAGTCCCCCTCAAAAATTCTATCATTTGACATCAAATAATACAAATTCCCAAAATTCATTAGAAATGTTTCCCAATTTTAAACTTTTGGTGAAATGTTTTTCCCCAATTTTATGAAAAAGTGATTTTTAGAGCCAGATTAATCTTTGGCTATGTGTTGTGAGTGCAAGGCTATCAATGCCACTGGTGGATTTCATGACATAACTTTGTAACAAAAATGAATCAATATTATTTTGTACTCGGCTGTTATAGAAAAATACTAAGTTTGTTGAAGGAAATTTAGTTTTCATCTGCATTATTGATCAATAAGATTGCTCATGCGTGGATTCGAGTACATTTGTCAGTAGTGTGTGTGTTGACCTGTGTGTAGTGAGATCATTTGTCTTTGTCTGTCTCAGCTGATAAAGTATTGAAACAAGAATTCTAAGACTGATTATAATCATAATTATGTTACCTCATATTAACAATGCAAGACTTGCATAAAACCAATTGTGTGACAAAATCATTAATTGTTTAGTACATGCACTTGCTTTACAGATCTGGCAACCTTAAAATCAGTGGAGAATGAGGATTATGAGACCTTGTAAAAAAATATAAAAAATAAAATGACTCAAAAGGAAGAAAAATAAAGTGTCAATGAATTGTAAACAAGGGTGTTGTGTATTTTGATTGTTTGTGCTATATAGATAGGTTTGAATATTTATTCATTGGTTGTGCAATGTCAGAGGCACAAAAGAACCAAAAAATACTGGTCTTCTGTACTATGTATAGGTTTTTTTTTATCATTGGTTATACAATGTCAGAGGCACAAAAGAACCTTAAAAAATAATTAAAAGTTATACTTGTCTATCCTATACTATGTATAGCTTCTTTGTTTTCTTAATAAAGATCGGTTTACATGTTATTTTTAATTTATTGGTTATGCAATATCAGAACCACAAAAGAATTTAAAAACAAAAGACATAAGGTTACACTATCATAGTCTTGTTAACAGTTTTGTCTCATCTGAGAAAGACCAAAAATGTGTCCAAACAGATACAAGGATTGTGTTTTGAAGAACTCTTTTGATCATTCACATCCATCACATTAATTTTTCACAATCATAGTCCTTGTTTTAGTCATTTAACACAGGTAGCATGGTTGGGATGTTTTTACAACACAAATATATCTCTTTGTACAAACAATAATTGTCTGATTATGCATACATTTGTACATGTAATTCTTTTGACCATGACACTTTCCATTTTATTAGATGATAGTTTGAAGAAAAATGGCAGACAATCATTTCAACAATTAAAATATGAAAACAATTCTTTCATTAATTTTATAAATTCTTTCTGAAAAAGTGGTATTTAAATTGAGCAAAATCTACATTCAGTGTGCCTCTAGAGCATATTGATTTTTATCTTATTGGATGTCAAACATATGGTCATTATGACATATTTCTTGAGATGAAACCTGCTGCTGCCACTCTTTTTGATAAGCAGCAAGGAATCTTTTATAGGCACTTTCCCACAGACAGGATGAACCAGTTGTGGATTACTGTTTGGAACAGAAAATAGCCCAAACTGCAAATGGGACCATTGAGAAGGATTAATCCAATGCTAAAATGTAGACAGAATAAATCTGATGACCAATTATTTCAACCCAATCTTCATTGGTACATTGCTTGACTAACATGAAATTTCATTAGCAGCATAACTTAAACATGCTTTTTGGGTGTTTTTCAGTTCTGTCTGCAATTTAAGGTCTTTTGATAAAAAAAATTGAGCAATTAGGTGGTGTTTTTTAATGGAATCATTTCTGTTAACATTAAAATGTTATGCTGTTGTAACAAGAGAAAACAAGAATTTTAGATTGGTATACAATAGTTAGAAATTGCATGTCAAGTGATGGTAATCATTCCTCTGTGATATTTGTACAGAATAATTCTGGTATGCAGTACACCAAATGGTTCTTTTGGAACCTATAGTGCTGCTAACTTTATAAATATTGTAATAAAAACTGTTGACATTTTAAAGAGTTTGTCTTTTCTTCTTACTTAGTTGCCCATCGTTTATGGGATAATTCACTTCTTTTACTTGAAAATAGTGGCTTAGAAATTATAATACTGATTTCATTTAACATTTTCATTCAACCTTCCAATTGTTTTCCAGCTGTTGACACTCCTTCTTCATTGCACTTCTGTAATCATTTCCTTCAGCTATGCCTCCGCCATCCCTTCTCTCAAAACCTGAATTAAATTTGTTGTAAAGAACAGGAACAAGTTACTTGTACAGTTAGTTTTCTTTAATGAATCCGATAGAGCACACTGTTTTTAATCATTGACTATTGGACAAAAAACGTGGCCATTCTGACTGTTTTAGGGGGAATTCTTGTAGATTTTACAATGGATCTATTATACTTCATTCCACAGTCAGGGTAACATTGGGTGGGGAACAACTGAGAATGTTCAATTATTTGACGCAACAACGCTAAGCACGCACATTACCGACGGGTATATCCTACCCCCAAGTCACCCGGTCATCTGGCTAAATGACCAAAATTGGTTATTTCAATTCCAGAGTGTAGACCACAATGTATAACTCAACATGAAACGTGAAATATAGCCTACCAAGACGATTTCAAAGAAAACATCTGCACCCAAGCACTCATTTTACCCAAAATTTAATGTCCCTCAACAATATCAAAATTTGTTATAAACAATTTAAATAAAAGATAATTAAGACAAGTCATAGAACAATCAATATTTTAACATGTCATACTCACTTTTAACCCAGATTTTCATTCCATCTCCAAGTTTCCTATTCTTTGACGATATATCTATGCCTCCACCCGTCGCTGTATGATGTCCTGTGTATCTACATCGATGATTAAACGACCCCGTCAGGTACAAACATGAAGCGAGATTTGAGAATACATCGCTCGCATGTCCGTACGGGATGGGGTCCTTGGGGCGTCGCCTCCCACCACTAGCACGCCAAAGGCGTGATTGCGTGGTTGCTATGGGAAACTAAACCCCTCAGACCGGGTGTTTTTATGTCAGCGACATGTTGAAAAGAACACGCTAGAAAGCGGTTCAGTTACGAAGTAAGCGTTATGGTTTTCTGTTCTCAAGTTTCATTTTTGACGAAGGAAGCAAGTGTTGCCCCGATCACACTACTCCACCTGGAAACGAGTGGACTAGAGCTCTCAGTTTGGTTTAGCTACACTAATGATCCACAGGTGTCCGGCTGTTTTATAGTGCGCGAGAATGCAGCGCAAGCAACAACAAACGTCACCTAACAACGGAATTGCAAACTGGTGGTGCAATCACGTGTAGTTCAGGTGACATCTTAAGAAAGTTTAATGTGTAGCCTATGTATGTAAAATACATTTGCGCAGACAGAAATAAAATTATTTGGTCTAAAAAGTAAAGTTTGTTTTATTTAACGACGCCACTGGAGCACATCGAGTTTTATCTTATCTGCTATGGTCATTCTGAAGCAATATTTTTTAGAGAAAACCCGCTGTCGCCACATAGGCTACTCTTTTCAATAAGCAGCTATGGGTCTTTTTATTTGACTTTCCCACTGACAGAAAAACCCATACCACGGTTTTTGATGGACCAGTAACAATAGAATTATGACACTTTGATCCATATAATATCCATTGGGATATTCTCGGACATATCATTAGTCTACTAGTGTAATAAAAGTTGTGGTACATAATGCTGCTCTGTCTGTGGGAAAGTGTATATCAACGTTCTTGTTAAAAAAAAGAGAATACCTCTTGGACAGCATAAAATAATTGTGGTTTTTCCCACGACAGGCGTGTCTAAACCATAAATTGATACAGCCATGTTAGACTTAGAACGCTGCCCAGGGAAAAATAGTTGTAGCTTAGTAGGCTATTGTGGGGAAGTTGGTTACATCACAAGACCACGAGCCATAAATACCTTGTGTTCTACCATTACTAACAGATGGTTAAACAATGTCCTGTGGTGTCAATAAACAAACTTTCTTTTCCAGATAATTATTAAGTTTGACAGCCAAATTATCATTTCTCATAAACAATACGTCAGCATGAAATGAATAGACTGAAATGGTGACTGTTCTAACTAAATGTATATCATAATAATTACTGTGTTTGTTACCATTCCAAGTCATTTCCAATAAAATCAATGGGATTCAAATCTGATAAATACGCTGTTCTGTGTTAGACGGGAACACAAACTCCAACTTTCAATGTAGATACTAAATACATGCCTATATAAATTCTGGTCAACATTAATTTGCAATTACAATTTATGTACAATCTATTTATAATACGAGAAAATATGAAAATAATTTTATGTCTGCTATACAACGTAGAATCAAGAGGGTGGGGTGGAGGCAGATGCCAAGGTGTTTCGATTATCAAACATTTCTAAAGGCATTTATTATCAACAATTTTTTCTGAAGTTAAATAGTAAAAATAATATAATATATATATATATAATTATACAACGTAAAATTAATATTGGAAATTTTTTGTCTTTAAATGTAGGCAATAGAAGGAGATAAATAAATAAAAATTTATTAAATATCCAAATATGAAAACATTAATATAAATATCAGAGGCCCCCTAGATCCGCCACTGAATATGCAAAATACCTCCCGCCCACCCTTTAAATGACATAATTTATATGCGCCTTCAGTGCATAACACTCAGACACACACCATATCAATACTTCCCCGATCTATTTCAACCTTCCTAGATCTTTTATATGTTATAAGTTAGTATAATTATTATATTTATGTTTTAAATGAAAAAAGTAGGCCTTAAATTATTGATTTTTTTTCTTTTCCCACTTTAAATCAAACTTAAGAAACAAGTGCAGTTTACAACAAACTATGTTAGGATAAACACACCTATAGAATTATTTCCTAATCACTTGGCAGGTTAACCGTTGTCCAACTTGTAAACAAATATTAAATACATGTATTGTAGATCAATATCAGGTCCGCAGCCGGCCTTGATCAATACAAGGGATGAGTGGTTTTTTAAATTATTATTTATTGTGAAGTGAACCTTTAGAATTAGATTTTAAAATATTATTTTATAGTTTTCTGCAACATTGTAAATTATTTTGCCACGTTTTTAAGTGTTATTTTGTTTTGACAATCACAGTAAGAAAAACATCCACCAAATCAGCTGAGCTTGATATAATCAATGTAATAGGCTACACGCACCTCTTCATTATACTGAGGTTAGCTGTTTGTGAATTTAAAACTAATGGAATGGAATGGGAAAAGGTTTAACGTGCTTATAAATAAAGTGTTCAAGCATGCCTCTCGTGGGCACAGACTCTGACAGAGCCAGAGATTCTGTCCAAGACAGGAAGGGGAGGGCGTGGGCTAACATATTTTAGTCCACACATTTAAGTCCTTTATTTAAAGCTCCTAGGCCTAATGCCATTCCACGCCGATCGAAACACGGATGGTAGCTAGCCTAACTGTGGAAATATCATTCATTAGAGAGAAACAATATTTCTAAAAGTAGGGCCTATGGCCTAGGCTAATGTCTTAATTGAAATTTAATTAAGGCTAATGTCATCGAATGAGGGCCTATTCACGAGGCCTAGGCCTACTTTAAATTCCGCATAGCCTAGCCTACATGATCCATGGAACATATTTGCCTGACTAGAAATTTAAAGTTAGCCTAAACTTGGATGCATTAAATTATCGTTATATCTTTTGTTTTACTCAAAAAAAGCCTACACTGTGTAGACGAGCGGAACTAGTTTTATATGAGATAGACATTACATGTAGCCTATGTCAAATGATAAATTCTCTGTCATCGATTGTAATTTTGTTACACTAGATATATAATAAGTGCTTAAATATGAAATTTTTAGTTATGAAGGATGGAACAGTTTTCTTTTGGGCTTTATATGCTAAATAAAATTATAATTAGCGCCTGAAAATGTCAATTATGTAGGTTATCAGTGGCGGATCCAGAAATTCCATTTAGGGGGGCCTCAATGACAAGCCTAGGGGACCCAAACGTTCCCGAAAATATT
>JAUTWP010169616.1:0-10341 GCA_033042655.1 Cyathermia naticoides | reverse complement strand
TGTTGCTTAATGCAAATGATCAGTGTGCATATAAAATGAATATCCAAAGAAGATAAAATCAAATACATACATACACACGCACGCACACATGCGCACACAAACACGCATGCACACACACACACAACCCTTAGATAGCCATTGTCATAATAACTGGCCCAAGATGGGCATCTGCTATATCAGCTTATTTTTAATGTAGATGTTAAACGTTTTGACTTGACTAGATAAAAACATAGTTCGGTTGTGTTTAAGATATTTAATGTACATATAATGATATATAATTAATTAATAAGAGTTAATACCATTGTATACATTTACAGTAGATTCTTCTTAATTGCATCTAGTCTCTGAGCATAAATAGTTTATGCAATTAACAAGATTGTTCCTTTATCAGTGTTGCTGTTTTAAGGTCATGTGGATAAACATGCTCTATCAAAGTACATTTATCAATAACAATGATGATAAAAATCACTAAATATATTGTTCATAGTTTTTAAAAGTACATTTATCTTAATAAAATTATCTGGAGCTCTTTACACCCTATTGTATGTGTAGTAACTGACCCTGTATGTTTGTGTGCAGGTTCTGTCTGTTTTTCTTGTCTTGTTGAAACACTGAACATTTAGACATGTTTTTTACAGGTAGAGAAGAATATTTTTCATTGTTTAAAGTGGCAGTCACTGTTTTTTTTAAATAGTTAACCAATTAGAATATATTTTGTACGTTTGTTTGATGCACACCACGTTCCTTTCTTCTGATGCAATGATCAGCTGTTCCATATTTAGGTCAAGTGAATAGTGCTATGACTTATTAGCGATGGGTGACAGGTGGTAACCTGCCATGCCGATTTATAGTGTATTTTGCGTGGTCTAATTACGATACAGCAAATCATTGTATCAGCAGAATGAAGCATGGTGCGCATCAAATAAACATACAAGATAATATTCTAAATGGTTAAAAAAAATTAAACCCAGAGACTGCCACTTTAACAGACAAATATTGCACTTTTGTTTCATGTCCAGTGAGTGCTGTTCACTTGGTGTTGCTGACAGATCTATACTATAGACACCAAGATAGTATTTCATGTATGCAGTGCTATCATTACTACAATGGATATAGGAATGCACATTCAACCTGGCTTTACCCCATTACAAACCAAGCACAGATTTTACAAGTTTCACCCTTCTGTTAGAAGATTTCTTGACATCTTATGTTTGTGCTGTGTTTATCCATTCCACAGTTCTGACAGTTTTTCATTTTGTAACAATATTCCGTGTGTAACTTTTGTTTGAAAATAGATTTAAATTTTAGGTGATTTTATTCACATTTAAACATCCAGGCAAAATTCACATGCCCACCTGTATATTGTTTTTATTATTGATAAATGGCTTTGATTTAATTATCATCTTGTTACAAATATTTACTTTTGACAAAACTATGTGTTTGAAAATGGTGTTTTGGGGTGGTAAACATTTTCAAAGCTATGTGTACATGTGTAGTGTTTTGAGGATGTTAATGATATTTTAATAATTGTATCAAAAGAGGTGTATATTTTACCATTAAAAAAGATCATTGTTTCAATCCTAAAAATCAGATTGAAATGTGGAGTCATGCAATGATCAACTCTCTTTTATCAAAGTAAAAATAGTTTTTAAAATGCTAAAATAGTTTATAATTTTAGAATGTCGATTAGTTATTGTGTGAACATTTTCTATTGAATATTAAACAATATGATACATGTACTAACAGGGCTTTCAAATTAAGCCTATGTGACATCCGGCTACTTTGGCCTCCAGCACTGGCTACTTTTCACTCAACAGCCAAAAACAAATTAATATGCATCTTTTTTGTGACAGTATTTACATGATGCCAAAGTAATATGATGCTTGCTACTTTAAACTAATCATCCTCTACTCAAAAACAATTTAGAAGCTCTGCCCTATGCAAGATGTACAATTCTTCCCTGTTTTATCAGTTTCATCATTTTATTGTTTATTTTTGCAGGTAACACTAGAACGGGTTTTGGGGCTGACTGTCAACAATGGAGCAGCTCTAGCATGTGACAGCAACTCAGGGACTATAGCATACCCAGCAGGGTTAGTATTTGACATACATATGTTTATATATCACCTGTGATGAACATCACAGTTAGACATACACATACATTGTATGTGAACATAGATTCTATTTTTTACAGCAGCTGTTGTGTCAGTGTTTGACATTTACATGTGAATGTACACTAAGTGTATGTCTATGCTTATTTATTTATTTTTTTAACACAATTTGTCAAAAATTATAAGTGCCTGTTTAACCAAACTTGATTATACAAACAAACTTGTCTTAAGCAGCCACACAAGGGAGTAAGCTCAGTAACTAAAAGGCATCTTAAAACAGGTGGCTGCTTAATTCAGGATTAATTGTACTTAATTAGATCTGATTTGGGAGAAAATAAAGGTGATCTTTAATACAGGTTTGACTGATCAGGTTTGACTGTAATTTCATGTGTTGATAAAATTACCATAATTATGTTTGACATTCAATAGCCGATGATAAGATAAAAATAAATGTCCTCCAGTGGTGTTGTGAAATAAAAACAAACTTTTTTTCATGTGTTGATGTTGATCTTAATATTATTACTCCAGAGGGCAAGCATAACTGTCATTATTCTTTTTATATTTGCACAGCATACAATATTCTGCATTGGTTTAACTGGTAATTTCATTGGGTAGTTCTGTTCCCTATGTCCAATGAAAGTACTGGTACTAAAAGGCAATTGGCTGTAACTGGTGGTTGAATCCAGTTTGAATATATAACAACGGTGGAACTATTTTGTTATGTCACTCATGATGAAATTTATATTGTAATCAAAATATTAATTCACACCATACTTATTAATAAACATATTACTAGTATAATGGGAGCGGGATGTCACCTATATTTCATGGTCTAGTGACTTTACTCAATTCACAATGAGTATTATTATGAGATATTTAATTCTGAATTGGTTGCTATTATTTCTGAACAGTATGTTTATATGTTTTGTTATTATATTTTACTTCAATCAGATGTTTATGAAAGTGGCCTTGGGCTAATTATGAAGGATTAGGGTGACACAACTTGGTACATAGATATTTTTAGATACGTTAATGTGTTTCTAACAAACTTTAGGTTTATATTAAGCTTTTATGTTACTGAAGTCAATAAAGGTTAACAAACAATGTAACACAAGAAGTAGTTCGACAAACATATAGCTCACTATTTCTATAGCCCAGTGACAGGTAAAATCAACAAGCAATTGGATTGCAAATGGCTGATTTTTATCATTTTGTTTATTGATAAATCTGCCTTAATTTTCGATTAGAAAAGTAATTTATTTAGCAATGTTGGCAGAACATTGCAGTTATTTTGAGGAACTGATGGGTAGATAGTTCTGATATCAGGAATCTTGTAAATTTGATACAGCAATTTATAAGTATTTATAAGTATGAATGAAAACAGTATGCAGATATGAAATACCTACACATCACCATAAACAGTTTAAAACACAAAATATTGGTTCATCTTTATTAGCAAGTCTTTAAAATACATTGTTCAGAAATAAAAAAAAAAACATTCTTCATAATGTGTACCAGGTAAATCCTTCGATTCTGGCACTTAAAAAAAAAAAAAATTCATGTTTTTGTTATGTTGTGTCCATCTGGATGGCATTTATTACCGTACTTATTTTTACTGTAATCATATTGAACTACAGTGGACTCTAAACCAGATCCAGTTTAAGACGGATGTTATCCAGTGTTGTTGCTGGACGAGACTTTGAAATTGTGCTGGTTTACACAGAAATCTGGATTAGACAAATGCTGGTTTAGACAGATGCTGTTTAGACAGAGTCCACTGTACTCACATTACATGACAGATCGCCTGATTAAAGATACATAGAAATGTTTTGTTTGATCAGCTGATGCAGTTGATTGATATGTACATGAACCTTTACAACAAAACCATGACATTTCACATAAATGTCAGCTTTGTGTTCAAGTTACTTACATTTACACGTATCAGTAACATGTTCTTTATTCTGATCAAAGACATTTTTTCTCTAATGATTTTTTTTTAAATTAATCTTTCTGGGAATTTGTAGACTCCTTTCTCACACCAGGAGCACAAACATTTTCATATGAAAATATATTTAGCTTATACAGTGGACTCTGTCTAAACCAGCATCTGTCTAATCTGGATTTCTGTGTAAACCAGCACAATTTCACAGTCCCGTCCAGCTACTTAGCACTGGATAATATCTGTCTAAACTGCCACTCTGTCTAAACCAGCAAATTTTGTTGGCCCCAACTGGATCTGGTTTTGACAGTCCACTGTATGTGAAATTTAACAAAAATTAATTAAATTTTTAACAATGGAAGTTAGTCAATCTTAAAAGTGTATTGTTTTTGTACGAATACATGGTGATTTCAGTTTTTTCTTGTCATCTTGGAATCTTTTCAGAATTTTAAATATTGTGTTGAATGTTTGTAAAATGTTTACGATTGGATACAGAACTTTGAAAAATGAGTTACAAAATGCAAGTCCATCTGTCAGAACTGTTCAAACTAATTAACATTTTGCTTGGTACATGGATTCTAGGCAGGTAGCTAATGTACATATATGTACATACGCATGTGTTCTATTTCTGACATCTCATTTGTTATCTGCACAGCTAATTTGTGATGATATAATTGTGAAAAGTCTTTGTTACTGTCAACATACATGTACAAATAGCACCTGTTTCCCGAGACCTGGTTTATGTGCATTACTGACGCACTAAAACCAATCAGCTAGCATACTAAACATGTCAGTCAGTGAGCAGGTACGTGTATGATGAAGGTGTAAGCTGTTTGAAAAAATACCTGCGGGTGTTTAAGAAAGATGATCCCATGTTTAGACGATGTGGCTTGCTAAAACTATTGCTACTATAGAGTATTTAACAGGTGCTCTATTTCTTGTATACATACAGAATGTGATACTGTTGCTAGTCAGTTTTAAAGTGGCACACCAGTTGATATTAGGTGTGAAACATACCAGCTGTTAAAAAAACACTTATTAATATTTAATAATGCACTTTTTGTTTTAATATATTTTTGGATGGTAAATTTAATGTGTGTTGCAGTCGAATATAAACTTTTCTCTACAGTATGTTTCCTAGTAATAGTTTTGATTGGATGGTTCAATGATTTACTGGGGTAATTTCCACTAACCAGTACTTGTAGAGAGATACAATATAAAAAATTATATTCAAAAACCTTTTTGGGTGTCTTTTGGACTGTCTCCACAAACTAATTTTATGAATATTTTGAATTTCTGAATTTGTCAAATTTTAGTAAATATCTTTATTTAGATCCATGTTGGCTGAGATCTGTATTGTTTTGTACATTAGACAAACAACAGTTCAAACCTTGATTAGCTATTATACACATGGAGAAACTTAAGTTAATCTTTTTCTCTGACTTGTTCCCAAGTGAGTTATATATTGCTACCAGGTATTTATCACACATACATGTGTATCATGTGTATACCTGCGGTTTACAGAAGTGGGATAATTGCTCACAGCTGCTCCACTGTCCAGATGTACCAAACTAAGACCATTAACCAAAGTGTTTCCATTTAGACAGTCTGCAGAAAACTGTAGCAGACCAAAGCATTAAGATGTGGGTTTTATTACATTTCATGCTGTTTTACAAAACCCCCTTGTTCTTGATTGATTGTTGTATGGCTCAGATTTTAGGTGAGACTGTTGCCAATTAAAATAACTCTTTACTATTAAGACTAAGAGTTCCATTCATAGAAATTTAATGTTTGTCCCCTTGGCCCACACAAGTTGAAATCATTGGAGATGATCAATATATTTTTGTCTTACAAAAGCATTTCTTAATATTATAATTCAATTTTTATAATAAAAAAAAAAGTTTCATGTGTACACTGAAACAAGTATCCTCTACTACCTGTAATATAGTCACAGTATTAAAAATACTCTTTACAATTTATTATTAGTCATTTCCGTCACATATGCTATAAAATGAAATAAAAAATGTTAACACAAACTATTGATGTTCTGACAAAAGTAATAAATTGAGTTTGACACATAACATTTCATCGAGTAAAGACGGCCATCTTGTATGTTATACAAGTACTCAAGTTGTGTAGAAGTACATGTACTTATATATTTCTTTATATTAAGAGTGAAGGTTTATATATACAGCCTGGTTTTATTTCTCTGTGTATGTGTACCCATTTACTATAGTAGAAACCCTTCATAATATTAACATATATATAAGTGCTTGTCTGAAAGTGCATACATACATTATAAAATATCAAACCAGATTAGTTCACCCTTGTGTTGCCCTTTCAATATATCTCAATAGTTTGTTTACAAATGTGGTAGAATAACTATGTACACAAACATCACTTTCTAAAGAAGATCTAATTTTGATGAAAAGCTGTGATCTGAATTTATGTGTACCTATATACAGCAAACATCACTTTCTAAAGAAGATATAATTTTGATGAAAAGCTGTGATCTAAATTTATGTGTACTATATACAGCAAACTAGCTGTTTGCCATCTTGACATTCAACACATGGTTATATCAAGCCCTCCTCAAACATTGATCAAGAGCCACGATACACTGGTCAAACAAGACATCTGTACCACCCATTGTCTGATCTTTCAAGCCTTATTAAGCCTACCTCGTCTGTTTTGTTACCACCCTATGGATCTACTCGTCATTTGTACAGCTAATCAACCTGTTTAGTAATAAGAGACCACCTATACTAGTATAATTTTACTTTTTAACATACAAAACAATTCTGTTTACTCATGAAAAGCCCATTCTGTAATGAGAAGTGGGTTCAAGGATGTATACATGTCTCTCCATGGCAAAAATCATTTTAAAAAGATATTTAATATTGTTCACTTTAAAAAAGGGATACAATTTGATTATTGAAGGTCCACTTTTTCCTAAAATTGGATGCATCTATATATAATTTTTGTTGATCTTTTTATCCATTTTTATTTTTATTATCCATATTACTACTTAAGTCTACTAGTGGTATATATATATACAAACATAATGAGAAACAGGTACTAACTTCTGTGAGAGGTAACGGGGAATGATCCATGCAACCACACACTGTTTGAACAAACTGTTTTACCAGCCTTGTTTTCTCAATACATTTACAATGTGTGATCACCCTATGTGCATCTCTATGTGGTGTTTTACTGAGTGTAACACTGATGAAGATACCAGCAACCACACACACATATATAGTTATTTTACCAGTTTTCCCAGTACATAAACAATATATGTATGTGTCTACAGTACTCTTTCAACTTCAAGTATCAGTATTTCCCCAAAGTTCTTTGCAAACCATTGGCTGTACTGTGAATTTCTCTACCAGAACTATATCTTCATTTGATTATATTAATAAAATGAATGTTAAATATTAATTTATAAAACATGTGTGCTAGATTTACAACATATGTATGGATATTTTCTATCATCGTAATCATGTATAATATTTTGATTGATTTACACTTTTTGGTTAATTACCATTTTTTGTAATTTAAATCTTGAAGAAATGGTGATCTATACAAGATTATTACCCATGCTCCATGTCTGTGAAACATGGCTGAATGTGATCAGTATTAAAAAAAGATGAAGGTTCAAGCACAAACACAGGTCTGCATGTAGAATACAAAATAGTTTTCTCTGTACATACACAATATATATCACTCCTACCGATAACCAATAGTGCACCAATCATGAGAAGGATACCAGTGATACATTTAGACAGTAGGTATGCACTTTTGCAAAATAATGTGCAGAATGTCAGAGCTGAAGGTTCAAGCAAGCACACACTGCTAGAACACACTAGGATGTTACCAGACTTTGTTTTCTCAGTACATGAACAGTGTATGTGTATTCTGCTACCGTCTGCACAAATAGCATGGCAAATTGGAGAACAAGCTTTCAACAAACTGAACAACAAGCCTCCATGGTTTGTCCTTTAGAGAGGCCCAGCCTTTTCTTCACACAATGGCTTAGGAAGCATTTGTATACAGATGTATGTCAACTATTAGGTCTTTGTGTTGGTTTTCAATGCAATACAGTACATGTAGGTAAAGGCAAAACTGCTCGACATACTGGTGGTAATATGTGTTTTTGTCAGTATTGTAACTGTTACAGTTACAAATATAATCATTTGTAGTTTTGTAAGTCAACACATTGAAGGCGTTTAGTTTGACTGGTTGAACTGTAAAGAAGGGAACTCTGTTTACGATCTGTTGATCTTTCTCACTTTGACCATAATAAATGGAAGGAAACTGAAAGATCAAGCAGGTCTGTCCACTGTTTACACACAGGCTGAGCCACAGATAGGATTACAGGCCAAAGGTCAAAGTAGATTTTTATTTGAATACAGATTTAATGGAGTTTACACATTTAAACAGATTAACAGCCTTGGTGATGCTGTGGTTAAGTCACACCATTCAAGGATGGAAGGTATTGGGTTCAAATTCTACACAAGACATTGTTGAATTTTTCATTTAAGTAACAGAACTAACCCAGAGGAGAGAGGTACATTCATGTTCAGTCATGAGTGTAAGGAATATTTGTTCCAAGCAGTATCTCAATCCTAAAAATGCTCCAAGATTCAAATGATTATCTAAACATTTTTTTTATAAACATCTTAAAATTAAGCATGTGATTACCGTCACATTATTATCTATCAATATTCAAAATCATAGCAGCCTACTTTTCATTTTTATACATGATAATAAAACAACTACATATACCAATTATTTTTTCCACCATTAGAAACCTATCGTAGGTGGGTGTCTGTTATTAGGAACAGGTTTCTGTTATAAGAAATGGTTTTGGTGTCTTTTTGTCTAGAGATTTTAAAATGTTTTGGTGCTTTTTAGCATTGACTCTCAGCATATTTTTTAAACGAATCCTTGAAATTCATTTGATTATTCCCTCAAATTATATTAAAAATTCCACTTCTAATGTTTTGGTACTTTTTAGCATTGACTGACTTAGCATATTTTTAAACGAATAATTGAAATTCATTTTATTATTCCCTCTTATATTAAAAATTCCACTTCTAGTGATACCAAATACATTTATTTCTGGGTTCGACACTTTTTTCTGCTTCAAAAATTCATGTATCTGCTGGCTGGATGCACCGAGTGTCAGTCAGTGTTGCATGCATTGTCAGTGAGATCTTCCCATCACCAGCTTGAGTGAGCTAATTCTCTGAACAGGCGCTGGCTCCAGATCTTCTTTCACAGGTTCTCAAACAAACCAGACAGGCAAACAATAATGTAAGATCATCATTTCCAGTCAGGTGGCATTCTCTTTCAGTTCAAAACATTAACCCTTGGCGTGACTGCTTTATAATATAATTATGATATAACTGGGTCTAAAAAAGGTTTATGGCTTGGCAATGATTTTACAAAATCATGGAAGAGACTATAAATAAGGTAGCTGTATTTTTATTAAATAATTGAATGTTTAAAAATTCAAACCCTTTTTTTCAAGTTTGCCAGTTCCAGTACATTATTATTATTATATGACTGAGAAAAGGTTTAATGGTTAGGTTATCCTAAGCACACAATGGAAATCTGTTTGATTATCAAATTCATAGCCTAAGATATTTAAATCATCTTCAAACTTCAAAGGCAACTACAACATTGAAATATATCTACATGTACTAGAAAGCACCAAGTGAAAAACAATAACTGATAATTAAGACAGTTGTGTTCAAGATAATCTACAATACTGTGTTCATGTATTTTCCTATCCATGGATTCTCTAATCCTTTCCTTCTTTTTTTCTGTTACTTATCACTATATTTGCTTTCAATTGTTTTTTTTAATCAATAGACATAACTATTATATAACAAATTATCAAATTATCAAAACCATATTTAGAGGCACTGATTTTCCGTTTCAGATTTTCCTACTTTCCGTTTCAGAATTTTACAAATTCCGTTTTTTTCCATTTCAGAATTATAAAAATCTTTTATTGTGTCATTTACACACACAAACACCCCCTCCTTCCCCCACACATTAACTCCTTTAATTGCAACAATCTGATATGACATAGAGTTCGGTATTTCTGGTTTAAAATATATATATATATATGTAATTAAACGTTCCAAGACTTATAATTTATACATTTATGTATATATTTTATTTTTTTGTGTTAAACTATCCTGATGACACTACAAATTACTTCACTTTCATCGGCGATTTAAAAAAGAAAAAGAAAGTTTTACTAATACATGTGATATT
>JAUTWP010169605.1:0-10341 GCA_033042655.1 Cyathermia naticoides | reverse complement strand
AAATAGCCCAGACTGCAGTTGGGTCCACTGAGAAGGATCGATCCGACGACCGAACACTTCAAAGGCGGGCGCGCTACAGTCTTGGCTACAGCGTGAGAAATATAGGTCAGCCATTTTGTTATGAAAGTAAAGTTTGTTTTACTTAACGATACCACTAGAGTACATTGGTTTTCCAATTTTAAACTTTTGCCGATAATTTCCCAATTTTATGAAAGAGACCCTGATTTTTTGAGCCAAATTGGTCCCTGTTTAACTGAGAAGGATCAATCAGATGACCATTTTGTTTTGAATTACCATAAATGTTTTTTTCTTTTCAGCTGTGCTAAAGCCAGCCAAACCCGATACAGTACCAGTCTGACAGAAGATGAAGAAACCGTTTCATCTGGCAAACTTGCAGAACTTCCCACAAGACAAAGGTTTTCATTTCTCACATGTTACAGTCAGAAGAAACTGCTGCAGAAAATCATTGAATCTTGTAGATAACAATAACTATGTTGATGACAATAAATGTTTTTTTCTAATGCTTGTTGAGATGTTCAAATAAATTAAAATTTGATTCAATGATTTTAGCATCTGGGCCCATATGCAATGTGCTATAGTGTTCCAATAAAGTTCACAAATCGCCTGTTTATTGGCAATTTCTTTTATTTTCAAGAGTAAACACCACTTTCTACATCAATGATAGCCAAAACAAGTAAATGTTATAAAATTTGTTAAGATTATTAAATAGATATTTACAAACTATTTACTTGTCAGTTGAATACGAAAATTATTTTTATTTTATTTCCAACACTACTAGTCCAGCAACAGCAACATGTCACAACTTGTGTTCAGTCAATTAATCTGTAATTCATTGACAAGAATACTATAACAGGCTATTTTCTGTTCTAAACAGTGGCCAACAACTGATTCATCAAAGACGATGGTATGTCCTGTTAACTGTAGGAAAGTGCATATAAAATACCCCTACTGGTTATTAGCAAGAGTAGCCTATGTTTCGTCCATCAACATGTTATCTATTCAAAACATTTTGCTAAAACTAAACTTGTATTTTAATGTTAGATTGTGAATTAACGTTTTTACATGGTATTCAATTTATATCAAACTACTTTAGACCATTTAGTGTACTAGTGAAGAAAAAAGGCACAGAGTTGATTATGTCCAATTACAGTTTTATTTAATGACACCACTGGAGCACATTGATCTGTTTTTTAATCATTGGTTATTGGACATCAAACATAATTCTGACACTTTTTATTAAAACTGAAGTTTGTAGGCCTATGGTTTCCACACTTTTGTCTTAACATATACTGACCCCCAAAAGAAACGTTACCAAGTTCTGAGAGACTACTGAAGAAAAAACAAAGTGTGAATATGCACCATTGCATGTTTAAAGGATTTTTAAAAATTAGAATGTTTTGGCATGTTGTGAACCAAATTTCATTCTCATGAACATATATCTTTTGTTTTTTCTTAAGTAGTCTCTCAGAATCTTGGTATCGTTTCTTTTGGGGGTCAGTTTATATTCACAACATTCCATGACAGTGTATCTAAAATTCACAATATTTAATGAAAATCGAAGTTTATTGGCCAAAGACTCCGTGAATTGCTTGAACCATAAATGGTGCCCGGAAGAGACTTCTGCTATAACAGCTGGTCTGAATGTAGACGTTAAACATGACCTGAGCTGGTCAATGATATCTAAGCTTGAGGCAATCTTTTTCATTCATTCTCTTCCAGTCTTTCCAATAGTTTTTCAACAGTATACCATACAAAAGATAATATCAAAGTGTTTTTTTAATTAATTTATTTATCAACAAGACCAATAACCACATGTTTGTGTGATTAATGTGTTAATAAAGTTGTGACATGTAAAATATAAACACGTAACATTTCACTTCTGAATCAATATCTTTCAAAGTACAGGGAACCCCTCTAATTTCTAAACCATACAAACAATTCAGTCCCAATGTGTTCATTCAGTGTAAATCTAACCAATAAAAAACATTTTACTTTGTCCCATGGGTGTCTGGTTTAGACAAGATTCCAATGTACAGTCAAAGCTGTCTTAAACAGCCAGCCAAATAACAAAAGTTAACTAGTGGCTGCTTAATACATGGTAGATTGTAGCCTACTAAAGTAGTTGATTTGGGAGAAAATATAAGTGACTTGAAGACAGGCAATACTGCTTGTTGATAATATCAATGAACAAATTCTGATTGTTTACAAGATGACATATGATAGACAATCAATTCAAACAGGATTAGAGATTCAACAAGATTTCACTGATTGTCTTGCTGTACATTTTTACACGTTTACTTTGTTTAGAAAATATTCCCAACTGAACACAATTTCTGAATCACATTGTAGTATACAAGTTAATAAAGCTCTATATTTAAGCAATACCTAGTTTGCACCAAAATGTCCTGCACCAGTGTAAAGCAAGAGCATTCATTGTGTATGATGTATGACATATTTAATGGCAATCATTTATCACTACTTTAGCTACACAAATTGTTTTTGAAAACATTTAATTGACATCCATATCAAAAATAGTGATATCTTCAATAAATTTGATAAATTAATCAATACAATGTCTCAACTGTTTACAAGGCCTAAAATTGTTTCCAGAAATATAAGTACTAAAACTAAGAAAATATTAGTTTACTGTAGATCATCTACTAAGTGAGGATTTTTTGTAAATGCTCCAGAAGGCAGCACACACTACAAAAAGTCATGGTTCTTACAATTTAGTGGGTTCCAGAGCTGTATTTATCCACAAAATTAGAGTATCTGGACAATTAATTTACTGGATGCGAGATGTCAAAACTTACATTAAAATACATGCATAATTCCCAGTGAGACTACTGTAGAAAAACAAACAAATATGGGAAAATCTTTTAATGCTGCTATTCATCGTGCCAAGGGTATGACAAACAACCCGTGTGAAGGCTTGGTATATAAATTAATAATAAAAATTACTCAAAACCAATGTCGTACACCCACTAAAGCTTTTCTTAAAGCTGCAATATTTTAAACATTAAGTATTCAGAATAAATGCTTCAGGTTTGTGCCCATGATAACCATTCTTCTAAACAAACCTGTTGTTTATTTGTCACATTCAAATGCAGCCCTTATAGTAATACAAGCCGTTTCACTTGACTACAAGTTTTTAGCATTGCGTACAACGAGTAGGTGAAATCTGTTGACAGGGAAGACATACAGGTTTCTTAAAACTGCAGTTTTACATTACAAGACAGGAAGGAGAGATTTAACTTCAAAACCATTACAATACAACATTTTTCAGAATAAAATTTAATCATTACATAATTTGGTCTCATAAACTATCTCTAGATCATATTAAAAATGTCTGCGTAATTTAAGAAATTATCTAGTACATGGGCAACATTAAAACATTGGCATTATTGCACTAAAGTATGCCAGAGCACATTCTTCACATTTGCCAGCACCTGGAAGAAAGCCGACTAAAAGTTTGGATGCAATACACACCCTTCAATATCTAACTCTGGAGACATGTTGATGAACTCTGGGAAACTTCATCCCCATATTCAGATTAGTGATATAAACATGACCAAGTATAGATAGAATGAAATAAAAATAAAGGGCATCCAATAAAATTGCCATTATAATTATTAAAATCACAAGCCTTTTAAATTTTATGGTTAAAGAACTTAAAACAATTAATTTTGTTTACAACAATGCCGAAACTGCCTTTAGTTAATGTGGGATTTTCAAATTAACACCAAAACTTCATTTATGCTATAAAAAATTACAAAATAACCTATTTTAATTAATATCCAAAATATAAATGTTTGAGCAATGGGTCCTTTCAACCATAATGTAAACATTGAATTTAAACGACACCAAATTTAATCTCAGAAGCTGTGTGAGGTTAATATTACTATTCATCTTATCACAGACATCAATTCTGGGGTAGCATCCTTTCACCAATGCAAAGGATCCGCACAGGGCAGAATGTGACCAGGTTAAGTTAAAAACAACCAAATTAACTCAGTCTTTTTGAGGCGTATTTTCAGTTGTTTGTGCACACTCAGTGTCCTTCTTAATATCATCATTTGAACTGCTTGCTTTTATATCACCACAATCCTTAGACAAGTCCCCTTCAGAATCTTTAACAGATAAATCACCAAGTTTTTCAGAAATACTATCAGCCTCCTCTTTAGTTTCAGCTTCATCCTCTTTTGTTTTCTGTGAATTAGATTTGGCATCACCATTCAATTCTTCTCCAGCACTACCTAAACATAAAACATGTTTTCTTTTTACATAATGCCATTAAAGAATTAGGATTTAAAATAAAATAAAGAATGCCAGAAATATCTCGCCCCCGATTACCAAGTGCTGTGTTGATTAATAATAATGTCATGTTTGGTATATACCATCAGTAATTAATGATCCTCCAAATGCTATAGATATTAACTGATAAAGTTGTTAAAACAGTTTAAATGTTTTTAAAATCACCCACCCCAGTGGTTATAATTACAAGTAGTAACTTCTATATGGTTTAGTGGTAAACACAAATTCATTGTTGTCTATAAACTATACTCATTTTGACATCTAATCCTTCACACCATAGTTCTAAGTACCATTCAAATTATTTTCTTAATATTTTCTTTTCAAAATAACAACACACACCCCCTCCCCCATAATTAGCTAAACTCTAAACATCAAAACACTGTGCTATATGAAATTTTAAATATTTCTTACTTCCATTTATTTCTGTATTTTTTAAGACTTCATTCATAATTTCTTTACTTTCTTCAAACTTTTTTCTAAACTTCTGTGCATCTGTAAAAGCAAATATATTCATTCAAACAAAAAGTTATTTGAAGAAATTTACACTGTAAAACTGTGTTTAATTTAACATGTTGATCATAACTAAATTGTCCTCACTTATTAACTGCAATTTGAAGTGTTCTATAGTATCAAAAAAGAAGAAGTAAAATAATAAAGTAAAATAATAAAAGTACCAATACTGTTAATGTGATAGTACATTCTCAGTAGGAATAGTACTGACATGCACTATTCCTTTGGGATAATAATAAAAAAGTATATATAAAAAATTGTCCCCTGTATTATCGTTAATGTATTTAGTATTTTACTATTATTAATTTTACTTACATTGTAAGGTTTGTTACTTACAATGACGTAATGTCATTATCTAATCAGCTGATTAGCGAGGAAGTCACGTTTGAATTGACAGAAAGTTTGTTTAACGTATCTTGTGAGTGGCAGAACTTTGTAAAATTATATCCAGTTATTAAATAGTTTTTTTTTTTTATAGACGGCATAGTTTTCTGTGATTACATTCACTAAAGAAAGTAAATACATACTTTCTACATTGGCGAATCTGATGGCGAGCAATTCAGTTTTCTTTTCCTCGTCAGCAAAATCTGCTGTCGTCGTCCACACCCAGGCCTTGTCACTACCACAGTTTGGCTTCAGATTCATATACGGCATAACTATGAAGAGAAAACAATTGCATTCAAAACACATAATTATAATTATAATGAGTTAGCACGTGCACTCAGGATTAATATCAGATTACTTTATGTTAAACTATGCATAAATAAACCCATGGTATTTTTAATACATACAAATTATTATCGTTGATGGCACTTTCAAGTACAGAATATGTGAATCACACTCATCGTTTGTGTGAACGGTTCACACCATTCTAAGATGATGACGACCTCATTTTGTTTAGAATTTCTTCTTGTTCTAGATTAACAGCTGGGACATGACACAAAGAAACATTCGTAATTAAATACACATTTATGTATGCAGTATTTTATACCAAATAAGTTTAAACCATAAAATAAACTTGTGTATCCACAATTTAAAAGGTAAAAGAATTAGGTCATAGATTGTGACAAACATCAAGGCCCATTCCACGCAAACTCATCCTGGGATGCAAAAATTAAAGTTCGCCATACAAGTTCAAAATGAGTTATTTTATAATTACAGATATCTATATTTTCATGAAATAACACACAAATAGTCAACAGCGACATAATTTTAAAAATATCACCACTTGAAAATACAACCCCTGGAACCAGAACAAAAACACAAAATTATGAACTTTTTCCTTTGCTTCAAATATTGTTATTTAAAACCAAAAGTATTTCAGAATCAGTCATTTGGCAGACAATTGGGTATATTTTATTATTTACCACCTTTTTTTCAGTTGATAAAATAAAAATATTTGAAAAACAAACTCAAAAGTAATACCTTTCTCCATGTAACACACATAACAACATAACCAACAAGTTTTCATAATTCATAAACTGTTTAATCATTTTAAATGTACTTTCAGGTTTAAAGCTAGAATACTTATATAAATCATATTTGACTATTTGAGGTTTTCAAAAACTGCACATTTTTATATAAAACTGGCTGCAATGTGTGTAACACACGTAACGTTACGTGTGTTACATGGGACTGGAGATGAATATGTAATGTTTACTCTGCTGGAAATTCATAAAGAACATCACATCCATCAACACCAAGCGTACCCACTGGAACTGGAGGTTCATTTCTACAAACAATGTCCTTTGCCCTGGTTTGTAATGAATATTGTCTGGTGGCACTGGCCACATCCATTTACCTTTTCGAGATGGATGCATGACATTAACTTGAGTGTCGTTGCCAATTACACGGGTCACCTCTCCTGGGTATCGTTGGTCATCATAATTTACCAACACCCAGTTACCAACTGCCACTGAGTGTGACAGGGTTTTCTGGTGACAGATTCAGGAAAATATTCAATTTCAGAAAAGAGTTCTGTATCCATATTGGTCTTATGTAGTTGAAGGTGTGATCCATCATTGCATTCAATTGCATGTATTTTTTTAATACCTGGAACATCTTTCACATATACCACGGGTTGAGGTTTTGTATAAATTCTGAAATGTCTGTTTCAGTAACATGCAGCACTGTGACATTTTTCATTATTTCTTGTGAAACTTTGAAAAAATCAGTAGAATTTTGGACAATTACTGCATCATTTCCTTTACTAATCACTTTCCTTCTTACAGCTGACTGCGGAGCCACCAATCCCATCAACAACTCCTTTTCCATGGGATGTTGCAAAATATTTCCTGTGAACCCTGCATTCATACTTCTTAGAAAGCATGGCAACTAGCTTCACCATGAATTTATTTTTAAATTCTGATGAAGGTCCATCAGTATAAATTATAAATGTATCATTGTTCTTATCAAATGGATAAAGTAATACATGTTACTGTTAAGAACAAAGGGTTGATCAAATATTTTGTGATGCTAACTTGAATTTTGGTACTAATTTAGTGAATGTTGTCACTGAAAGTGGAGGGAAGTGACACACCTCCCCTAAATCCACCCCTGAACACAGAGCATTTAATTTTTATGTTAAACAAATGAGTGCACATTACCAACACACTAACATTTCTAAAAAGCAGGACAAACTAGTATTAGAACATAGTGATATGATGAGTATAAGGTGATTACTGATTTATGCAATTCAGACGTGTAACACACGTAACAAATTTATGTAACACACGTAACTCTTTATCCTAACAATTTTAATGTGAAATATTTCAGAAATGAAATTGTTTTTGTCTGATAAATATTAACTTACATCTTGTTGACAAAAATAAAAACATAAATTATGGTTACAACTTGTAAACTCACAGAACTTTGACAACTTTTAAAGCTGTTAGAAGAAGCTCTTCCATGCGAATGTAACACACATAACATCATAAAGTTTGTGTCACTACAATTTTTTTTGAAATTAGGCCATTTGTTCCTACTTTATTTTAGAGAGTAATAATGTAGTAGTATTAATAAAAAAACAAATTGAGGAAAAATCCTTTGGTAATATTTTTATGCACACATTTATTAAGAAAAAATTAGTCCAAAGTGTAACACACGTAACGTGGAATGGACCTACAGCAGTTTATACAAAATCGGTGGCACTGGCCACTGGTGCTACTGTTAAAGTCAAGCCCTGTTGCAGTGACTGATCCAGAAATTCCATTTAGAGGGGGGCCCCAATGACGAGACTAAGTGCCATAAACGTTACCAAATATGTTTAAAACGTAAAAAATAGCTAAATTTAAGGGAGGCCCTAGAAACCGGGGCCCCCGGCTAGATCCGCCACTGTGTTGTAATACATAATACTAATAACTTGATTATTTTCCAGGATGACATATCGAGTACGGCAAGTACAAAGGAGGAAGAGTCTTCTCGGAGTGCCACGCCCACTTTAAATTCACGCAGATTTGGGAGGTCATGGAGAAAAATGCAGAAGAAGTGCAAGCTACAGTATAAGTGTAGCAATTTTTTAAAAGTATGATATCTGGAAGTACCTTCATTATCTGTTTATAAATTTTAACAGTGTAAGACACTATTCACTTTCGGACCTTCACTTTCTACCATATGTTTGATATCCAATACTCTCGAGTGCCTAATAAACATAGGGTTGAATAAACATAGGAGCTTACAAATTTTCCAAAATCAAATAAGAGTAGGGGGCGCAATTAAGCATAGGTGGTGGAAATTTACAAAGAATACAATAAAAGTAGCTTCAGTGGTGTCGTTAAAAAATACTTTTCTTTGTTTCAGGAGGACCATGGTCATCCAATATTTGGTGTTGTCATCAACCTCAACTGCCAGGAAGGTCATCCGTTGTTATTTGCTACAGCAGGCTACAACAGAGTAAGTAAACCAGGCAAGAGAGAACAATTTATGTATGTAAACATTGTGTAAATACTAAAATAGATTATTGCTTGAGTCATACTCACATGGCAATTATGAAACCAGTTTGTGAAATGTATTATTTTTTAAACAAGAGCAAACAATATTACACAAGTTTGATAATTTCTTCATTATCACAACAAGCATATACTGTAATTCAGGAAATTAACGCGACATGAAATTATTGCGAATCAGCTACCCAAGCCAAAATCGCGACATGAAATTATCGCGAGTAGTCTAACTGTTGCTTTATAAAATTGTATTTATTCTACCTCCTACCTAAATTATCTTGCAACAATCGGTGTGTTACACTTGTTACCGGTATTAATCAGCTGTTTAGACTGTTACGTCAGAGTACTTCCGAGTACTACTGTCACAACAACCACGCTTGGCTTGCCATTTGTGTCTTTGGAGTTAGTATTGTTTTAGTTGATTGCCAGCTTGTTACCTTTAGTTTGACTGTGATTGACTTGTTTTAACACATTTTAACTGATAATATATTCACTTTTATTGTAATATATACTAGTAACAGAAATAAAATTGTGATAATTTTAAAGTATTGTTTGTGTTTGTCATTAGTGTTTGAGAAAATAGCATTACTTAAATATACGACTGGTATTTGTATAGCTATTACGCAGTACATTGCAGGCATAATAGATACGACTGAGTACCAGTTAACCAGTTGTTATACGTGGGGATTGGGAATTTTTTATTATCGTATGGTTATGGAATTATGTTGTTAATGCGACACAATATGTTCGTGACATGTTATTAATGTGAACTACAACAAGACGAATTTTTCGCATTAATATCATGTTCGGGTTAATTTCCTGAATTACAGTAATTAATCCCATGACCAAGCACATCACAGGTGCCTGAGCTATATCTTATTCCCCCCAAATAAAAATACTTACATCAAATTCTTTGGGATCAAACATATGTTTGAGTACAACAGTCCTTTCATGTTTTTTCCGTCCCGTTGTTGGTAGTTCAGGCTGCCAAGCAAATAATCTGAATAAAATCACAAATCATTCCATATCAGACACCGTACCCAGGAAGGGTGTGCTTGAATGCTTATTTAGTGATGTAAGCACGTAAAAATAAAGTCCTGTCCAGTCCATATCAGAAATAAATAAATTTAAGTAAAATACAAGGGTTACAAAATGATCACTGAAAAATATGATAAGATACATTTGTATACTAAACTACTGATTAATACATACAGAGAGAAAAACTAGTGTGAAACTGACTGAGGGTTCGTAGGAAAAACAATTATGGTCAAGGTCAAGTTGTTTAACGTCTACGTTCAGAGCCAGGCTGTTATAGCAGACGCCTCTTACAGGCGCAGTTTATGGTTTTACCCATCTACCGCGCCTGTGACAGGAATAGGGGGAGGGAGCAGAGGGGAATGCACGTCACACTAACGGAAACAAGTGAGTGACTCGTTAGCCCAGTTTGCCGATTTAAATGTTATTACTTTTTCTTGAGCTGGGAGCGGGCTGTAGCCGAGATCGTAGCGCGCTCGCCTTTGAAGCGTTCGGTCGTCGGATCGATCCTTCTCAGTGG
>JAUTWP010169604.1:0-19918 GCA_033042655.1 Cyathermia naticoides | reverse complement strand
AACTACGTGTGTTAAACTACGTGTGTTAAACTACGTGTGTTAAACTACGTGTGTTAAACTACGTGTGTTAAACTACGCTAATGTCACAAACTGAATGTTTGCCAGGAAATAAGTTTTAACGATCTTTACTGCAGGAAGTTGAAAACAATCGCTCGCCGGTGTTATGCCTAGAAACGTGGAATTCTAATACGATAAACGTTCGTTGATTTTATTTTACTGTGTTGCAGCTGTGTTTACATTCATATACAGTTACATATTATCAGAGATAATCAGTGAACACTTGCACAGTCACGGAAAATTTAGAATAATCAAAAGGTAAAAGGAAAAGATAACTTGTCATATTACATAAACTCACTTATCGTTCTTGGCAAATAATCTAATAGAGGGCGCTGTTTCAGTAAAACAAATCGTAATTACGTATTTAATTAATCAACGACATTTTCAGTAAAATACCCTCCATTCCACCCTATACACTAGGTTGTATAATGTTTGTACTATCTAGTAATGTTTTCGCATTCTGCTTAGTTGGTTTATTGAACAGTACATGATATTAAATATATATTATGTTGTATAATGTTGCCCACATCTTTGATGACATGGTAATAAGAGAAATTTATCAGGATTATATTGTTAAATTTCATTCATTACATATATTGTTGTTATGTAACTAGTTAGTTATGTATATGAATATTGTGAGTTGCCGTCATTTATTATGTTACCAATAAATGACCTTTTTCAATTCAATTAATTGTTCATGTATTTTATACATGTTAGTCATCAAACTTAGCAAACACATTGTAACAGGTTGACATAAATACAATAAAATACATTATAAAACTGATATATATAAATATATATTGCACCTTGGCGCTAAGCTATTACTCGGAGTTTCACGCCTATTGGCGATCTTCAGATAGCTGACACTGTATATATATATATATATATATATATATAGAAACAATAAACTTAATGAAGATAGACCTAGTTAACACTGATATGGTTTAAAATAATGAAACCCATTATCAATATGATGACATAGTTAATCCTCATTGGACGATGTGTTAGGAGACAACACGGAACGTGTTCAATCTCGGCACAGCTCAGTGTCAGCCATTCTCTTGAGGCAAAGTGTCAGAGATTCCAGATCTACTCGGGCCATGCCATTGTTTCTCATTGCTAAGTGCTTCAACTGTGAGCTTACCAACTAGCTAGAAGAACTACAATGCACCTTTTTGTTATCACAAATTATTAGTCTCAAAAGAACTGTGGAATTTTAAATAAGGAATTTTTTCTAATGTGAAAGAAATGTAAACTTTAAAAAGCATGATGCCATTATATTTTGGATCATTATCTGATCTTTATGACTTTTCTCATTGAGTCAAAAATGAATATAATTTTCTTTCACCACCGTATTTAAAATTAGTTATTTCCAAAATTAGAGAATTGTGATGATATGGAAATAGTGGTGCAAAATACAAAATCGTGAATGAGGTTTAGCACTAGGAAAAGACAATAAATTAACCATGGTGCTTTACTGATGGCAAGAATTGGTCGATCATTTTTTTATGGTAGGTATCAACGCCATACCCCCAAAACATTGTTCTTTAATAGAATCCTTGAAGTGCTATTTTAGAAGTTATTTAAAATTTGAATTCAAAACAAAATAGTTTGCTTAAAACTATGCAGAATTTCTAAGTTCAGAAAGATAAAGATATACCACAGTTCTTTGTAAGCAAAACCAAATTTTGTTAGTTCCATATTCATTTTTGTTAACAACTTTACAATGTGTGCTGGTGAAATGAAAATAAATCATTGGTATGAAAATTTAAGTGCAGTATATGTTCATGAACTGAAATAAGAATTGAAGAAAACATAAAATGTGTAAAATTTCACAATGAGGAATAGGTGAGGCTTGAAAATAAAATAAATGTCACAAATTAAAATACACACAACAATAAATGGAATTGTTACTTGAATGTACATGTCAGACATTTTGTTATAAACTTGAAGTTACTTCCCACAAACCAACCAGGTGTTCCAGTGGGTTTAAAAATAGGATTGAAAAAAATGAGGAATAGAAATTTAATATGTTACTCTGGTATGAAACAAGTAACTGGAATTCTGGTTTCGAAATATTTTGAATTTATGTGGATGGTTCCCCCAAAAATTCCAAAGTTAAGATTGAGGAATAATGAGTTGGAATTAAGGATTTTTTTTCAATTTAAGATTTAAATGCTAATTCATTTATGTATGTCTTTAGATTAATCAACAGTATATAAATGTAAGGTCAGAGAATAATTGTACACATACACACTGTACCGGACGCAGTGGATGGATAAAATCATAAACGGCGCCAGGTAGAAGCATCTGCTATGAGAGCCTGGCTCTGAATGCAGACGTTAAACACAAAAACAAAAAAATTGATATCGTAGTTTTAGGAGTTAATTATCTGACATGTACACACAAATCACATGACATATTCAAGTTAAAGGCACCAAACAGAATTCTTTTTAGCAGTGTAACAAATTTCTCATTTCTTTAGAGGAAACCCACTACCACCACACTGGCTACTCTTTCCGATAAGCAGCAATACATCTTTTATATGCACTTTCTTATAGACAGGACAGCACATACCACAGGCTTTGATGACACAATTGTGGAGAACTGGTTATCTCATCAAAAAGCCTGCACAAAAAACACTTTTCTACAGACTATGGAGATATTTATAAATTATAATTGAGAAAGTCTTCCGGGAAAGCGGTAATCAAATGTCTTGAACCACTACAGCAAACAAATAATTTTTTTATATTTTCTCCATACTATATTCAGTGCAGTCTTTAGATAACAAACCTCTTGTATTGTAATAACATCATTATGTGCAGTCTTTAGATAACAAACCTCTTGTATTGTAATAACATTATTATGCTCTAGAACATGCTCCTGACTGGTTAAAGACCGTCCCATTGGAAGTATGTCTTTTTGTTGTTCAGACTGCTTAAAACTGTGTTCAGTGCCTTTAACAGTTATGTAAACAAGTGGGTAAAACAATGACATCTTAATCAAATGAAATACATCTGTGCAATACACTTTGTAAAATCTAAATTAAAGAAGGTATAAATAATTCATTACTATCAAATCAAATATAATTAAATGAAATTTCAACAGGGATTTTCTTGCTAAAATAATAAATAAAAACAAAGGAAAAAATAAAGAGGGATATTTATTAGGAAATATTAAATTAAGAAGTTCCCAGATACTTATGTTGCAAATGTAAGCCTTTTATTTATTTAATTTTTTTGGTCTAATTGAAAACGGTCAACTTTTCTTTCCTTCTTGTTTCTATTATTTTAACGGATTCATAATTGTAATACATTTTTCCAAATAATAACATGATAAGAAATCAAATTTAAAAAGTAATTAAAGGATTAAACATTTTAATTTACTGAATTAATGTCTGTCATTAAACAAAATAGATTCATTTAATTCATTTACAATTTTCTACTGAATTTAGCCAGGTTCAGTTTTGGGCTACCAGATTTTCAGATCTAGTTTTCTTGAGGGATTGCCAATTTCAAAATATTATTTTCATGATGGACTACTACAATCCAACCTGCCTGACATTGAACAGTGAGTGAGTGAATATTGTTTAATGTCGCTGAGAGACGCATTTAGCAGATGCAGCCTTATAAATAAATACACAAGTGACTGGGAACTACTATCATAAATAAATTAATTACCGGTACTTAAAATACCTAATGAAGAGAAATTATACTTTTTATCATCGCCGTTCCCTCCCACTTTCATACTCATTAACTGAGGGGCGTAATCTTCAGCCATACTTACCTGTAACTAATAGCAACAGCTTTGCACAACTCGACTGGTACCCAATCTGAGGTTCCTTGCACGTACAATATGACACTACATTCACAATAGCTAACAACCAAGTAACAGTTTTGCACATTGTTTTACACACAATATCACAAGTGAGCACGACTGCTCGGACAAGTTAAGCTATATATAGAAACAACACCACAATACATACCATACTGCTTCGTCTTCACCTGGATGGTCGGAGTGCGAGGACCTTCGCCTCTGTTTGACTTGGCCGAGACCTGAATATGGTAGACCGTATCCGGGGTGAGGTCAGTCAGTTTGTATTTCTCAACAGGGGGATTAATGCTGATTCGGACGTTCTGCCGGAAATGTGAGTCGTTGTAATACAACTCGTAACTCATAATACTATTCACTTCCTGTGGCGCATCCCAGAATACTTCAATTTCATTGGGCGAGATTGGATCGGCGTGGAGATTGATTGGTTGGTAAGGGACTGTAAGAAATGAATATGCATGAATTAGAAGACGTCACAGTGGTGTGTTGTTATACATGTATGAATACAAGCGCAGTTTAACACAGCATGCACAGAGCAGCGACTTGCATTAATTGTCATCAAGAAATTTTCTTACAAAAGTAGTTTTCAGATAAAGGGCAGCAGCAAATTTAGCATTAAAACAGGACTGTATAATAGCTGTTTTTATTTAGATGCATGCACATGTTTTATCAATGTTCTTTTTAGTTTTAGTTCACAAAGCATGCAAGTATATACAGAGAAATCCCTCTAAACTGGAATTCCCTCTAAACCAGACATACGATTCAATGCAAATGTGTCCATTTAGTGTAAATAATCTTTTATCAACTGTTTTAATTTTATCATTTATTCATATCAATTTCTCAAACAAGTCACTAAATTCTGAAATAATGATTAAGGATTTTATGAATTGACAGAAATAGAAAGATGGCACTATCTCAAAACTGTTGACTAACCAAAGAGAATGGGTAAATTTTGAATCGACTAAATACATTTTGTCACAAGAAAAATTGAATTTGTTAAATATGACACACCAGGATAAAAAAAAAACTTAGCTATTTGGTATAACTCAATAAAATAAAATTAAAATCAGTGTAAAACACTGAATAGAGAGAAAGTAAAAAAGATGATCAAGTTGACACTAAATGAAGCTCAAATGGAACATATTATTCACTAAAAACTATCAGCATTTTTTGCCCTGTTAGGAATAAACAATTACATTTATAAAACCCACATGGATTTAATTTGAAAATTAAACAATTTTATATAAAAATATTTTTGACATATTCGTTTTATAGGAAATTTTCAATTTATTTACCTAATTATTCAAATTAACCCTTTTTAATAACACTATTTATACATATAAAAAATTGTCAAGGGCAAAATTCTGTTATTGGTGAGCTGATCACTACAAAGAAAGGAGTTTATTGGAAAGTACTTAATCATGAACGATGACATTTTAGAGATGGCACTACAAGGAATGGTGTTAATTCAAGCAACCGGCCCCGAGGCTTTGCAGCATTATTTCAAACACTGAGCCACAAGAATATCTTCATCTGTTCACAATTAAATTTTCTACCAGTTTCTTTTTTCTGTAACTAACAGAATAGGTTTTGTCATCACCAGACGCCTGGTTGCTGGGGGCAAGTGAGATGGAAATTAGGGTAAGCAATCTTCAGACTTGCATACTGCTATGACCAACTATATTTTTTTATCGATTTAATACATTTTCTGTTTGGTCATTTTTTACTGTACGAATAGGAAAAACAAGAATGTTTTTTGTGTATTTTCATAATGCTCCATACATACTTCACATTAGAAATTGAACATTTTAAAATTATATTCTTAACGTGAGGGTAAACCAAATAGGACAAGTACATTTTGGGAGGAGTAAGTTTAAATCTCATGACTGATAAAAGATTAAAAAAATAATTTCAATCCTTGCACAATGTGATCATTTACAGTCCCAGAATATCATGCATCTTAAAACAAAACGTTTTCTTTGATTCTCACGTGCATAACTTTAAAATTAAAATATTTAAAATCTTTTACTTCCTACCTATGAAAGCAATTTAAATTTTATTGCTAGAATAAAATCAAACACTGATATTTACAGACAAGAAAATAAACGACATTCACCCATAACCTCACAAATATGTCTCACAACACAACAACGATATAGCTTAAACCCCTTTAAACCACAATAGACTGGCCAAGATTACATTAATCAGACCATACTAAATGAATTTTGGGGGTTTAAAGGATAAAACACCACCAAGTTTTTACCAAAATATTTTGTGCTAACAATTACGTGTTTTGAATTTTTTGTGTGAATATTTCATGCATAAATTTTTATTTGTATAAAACAAGAATTTCAATAGTAAATTTTGCGACTGACATGAAAAAAATAAGTGAAAATTTATGAATTTAAAAATTACTGCTGGCAAAAAAATAATAACATTTACATTCCAAAAAACAAAAAGAAACATTCAATGCAAAATCAGTGATTTTCGCAATCATAGGCAAAAATAAATGCGCAAAAAAATAGAGTGGAAATCTGTTGCACGCATCACGCTTGTATGAACGTCTTCTGTGCGAAGTGAGCAGAAGACGTCACACATTTTTTTGTCAAACTTAATTCCATCTTCATGTACTGAACATTCACAATTTTACAAAAATAAATGTCTAAATTCCACATTCAATAAATCTTTGTATCTTGATGGACTATTTGTTCACCACCATTTTTGAATGTCAAAACTTTCACATGTAACTCTAAATGTATGAACAATGGGTTGTCCGAAACTTTCAGGTGTCTCGGTTAATGAATAATACCCCAGGTGAAAAACAACCCACTATATATAGCCTTTACATAATTGCTACTAACATCCAGTACATTATCGAAGATGGAATAAAGTTTGTTATTGCTAACCCAATATCTCTACTGCACTAGATGATAAAGGGTTAACAGCGCATGATGATGAAATGCATGACAGGAAAGTGTTGAATCGTCAAACATGAAAGAGATAAAAAACATACAAATGAATTTACTAGCACCCTCACCTGGGGGCCCCGCTGTTGAAGGATGGAGGAAAAAAAGAAGAAACATTAAGATGACATTAGTTGGAAGACAAGTAAACATGAACAATACATTGGTTAACACATACAAATAATGAAAACAGCGCGCTTGCAAGCGCTTAGTTGCGTAACTTAGCAAATAGATAAACTGGCAACTGCTTATCATTTTAAATAGTGCTCTTATATGAGTCATGCATGACTTTACAAACAAATATAATGTGTTGCAATGTTGTAAAATTGTCATCAAATTACTATTTGGTGCACATTTATGCAATATAAAAATTGAAAAGTGATCTCTCTATCTATATAAGTAAAATTGTAAGTATTATCTTAATCTTATCATGATAAATCAATTTAATAGTGATAAAGATAATAAATCAGTTTGCAGAGTCATTTGGTTATCAACAACAATCAGTGCTATGAGGTAAACAAAATTACTGTCTCATTTTCATATTTTCCTATCAATAGCGGATCCAGAAAATCCATTTAGGGGTCCCCAATGACTTTAGCCTAAGTGCTACAAACGTTCCCAAAAATATTTCCAATGTAAAAATAATCGAAAAATGTAGGGGAGGCCCAGGCCACCCCCTCTAAGATACATCTATGCCTATGACCTAAACAGCATCAGTATGCTTGATCTCCTCGGGTGAAAATACTTCAAGATATCTGACCTTCACACCCACCCCACCCAAAGAACAAAAATTAAAAAAAACATTTCTTTTTATTATTTTCATGTTTCCTATGTAAGTTTTTGTTGATAACCAAGTTTGTGACTCTGTAATTCAAGAATGAAATACTTAATTTTTTAAATATAAATTTATTTAACAAGGTAAGAAAAAAGTGCAATAAGAATGTGTAATATACAGAGAAATTGTGATCAGGGTGTCGCACCAACACGTCCTAATTGATCATCAAGCAGTAGTCTACTCTGACAATGAAGACAAAATAGTCTGATTCTAAAATGCTCAACACATTAAGAAATCGCGCTAACATGTAGCAAAATGTATAAAAAGACAGCCATGATAGCTATAGCAACAGAGCATGCTCATTGGCTCGCTCAGCGTCAAACAGCGCAGACGGACAAACAACCAGGAAACATGTGTAAGAAAAAAGGGAGACAACTGTAAGCCAAGGTCTCAAGGGAGATAACTCCCGAGAGCCATGATGTCACTGAATGCTTCGAACAGGAGCTCCTAGAACACTGATGAAGAAAACAAACAATAAAATACGTTGAAATTTTCACAACAGTCATGCAATCCAAAGTATGGATGAAATTTCTTATAGCTCAAAAACTGGAGAGAAGTTTTTCAAAGGATGTTTCAGCTACACAAATGTTTTGCAATACCTCCACTCTTCCCGACTTACCATCGAACACTGGTGCATTCGCTGCAATGACACGAAACAGTCAACCAAACAATTCTTACACAGTGCCTGGGCCACAAAACACCCAAATGGCAAGGATGCACAAACGTTTTGCAAGAAAATATTAATTTATGCTAAATAGGGATCTATTTTAGAATTATCAATTATATAAAAAAATAAGGAATTAACAGAAAAATAATAACTAAATAAAAGAAATAGAAAGTATAAAATTATAATAAAATATCAGATTTGATAAAAACTTGACGATTATTATGTAGAAATAAAACAAATGAAATGTCAACTAAAAACATGAAATGTGAACAAAAAATATAATACTTCCCATCCCTCTTAAATTTTTATTATTAAAAAAAAATTAATAAAAAAAATTCAAAACAAATTGAAAGATAAAGGAGGAGAATTGGTAACATTCCATGTTAAAAGCTTTCATTGAGAATTCACCCTTATAAAGTTGCACATACAGGTAAATTGGTTAACATATTATTACATGCATCATAAGATCATGCACATTCTGTGATTCACATCATTTTATAAAAACTTAATTTGATTTTTTTTATAATTTGCATTACTCGTATGATGCATACTGTCAAGAATATCATAATTTAAATGCATGTACATAAATGATTAATTAATAATTTTGAGTTAAATGTGGGTAAAGTACCAAAAGAAAAAGAAAAATCAGAAATGAAATTATAAAAACAAGTTGAAAATATGAATTTTTAAAACATGTTTAACAAAAGGTATGATTTAAAATTTCAACATGAAGCATCAGCAGACTTAATTTCATTCATATTATACGGGATCAAGCATTAACATTAGAAAATTTCAGTTCTAATTTAAATATATTATTTATAAATTATTATTCATACTTGTTTAAACTATCACAATGGTAACAACTGGTGCATCGAAGGTGGTATGTGCCTGATGAACCAGTTGTGGAGCACTGGTTGGAATGGGAAATATCCCAAACTGCAGATGGGTCCACTGAGGATTGATCCAACGACCAACCACTTCAAAGGCGGGAATGCTACCGACTGTGTGATTGTTTATAAGCATGAATAACCTGATACCTGTATTTCCTGCTGTTTGTCTCAGTCTAGCAGTGCATGCGGTACCTTAATGTCTGAACCATGAGACCAACACGACACATACCATGCATTTTCTCACCTCCACCGTTCACCAGAATAGTCATGAATATATATGGTGTATTGCATGCGACAGCACTCAAATCCATGCATGGATAATTGGATGTAACAACAAAATTATATTTATAAATAAAAATCAATGCTTCTGGGATTCTCTTGAATGTATTCCATCATTCCCGTTGAAGCCTCTAAACCTGTAATGAATGAAAATAAAAGCATATTCATGCAGGATCCATCAAACTAAGTAATATCGTGTCTTACCTCCTTGCGTTGTTAGAACTTGAATAGGGTGTGACATCGGCCCCTGCCCAATACTCGAGTAAGCCAAAGCACTTATAGTATACGTCCGATTGGGCTCTAGGTTGTCAACAGTCGTTACTTTTTGATCATTTGTCACATCTTTCGATTCCCAGAAGAATATAGGCTTTTGAGGATTCAATGTGTAAAAGACTTTGTAACCCTGAAATAACATGAATAATGTTAATACAAAATAAAACATTATGTGGCTAATTAACCCTGAAATAACATGAATAATGTTAATACAAAATAAAACATTATGTGGCTAATTAACCCTGAAATAACGTGGATAATGTTAATTAGACAGAAGTGTCTAGTAAGTTCAATAACTTGTCTACAAATGTTTTCAACTTACTGAATAAAAAATGTCAAAAAATAAGAATTTATAAAAAAAATTAAAATGGATTTTAATTCCAAGGTCTGGACTACTGGTATAGAAAGTGAATAATAAAAAAACCCATAAAAAATGAAAGAAAGAAAGAAAGAAAAATATTTTGAATTCCATGGCCAGATCAGGTCATGGTGTTGAATGTCTATGTTCAGAGCCAGGCTGTTATATCAGATGCCTTTCCCTGGCGCAATTTATGGTTTTATCCATCTACGGCATCCAGGACAGGAAAATTCCATGACCTGGACTATTGGTATAGAATATGAATAATAAAAATGATTTAGAATTTCCGAGGCGTGGACTGGACTAGTGATATAGAATGTGGATAATAATACCTCAATTATGCCATTAGGAATCTGTGGAGCTTGCCAGGTAATGTGGATTGTCGTCGAGCTTGCAGCATGGGCACGAATATGCTGCGGTGGACTTCCAGGAGCTGCAATAAGATAAAACTTGATATATTTCTAAATTATTAAAACATTAAAAACAAGTGACTGAAAAATAAAGCTAAATACAAAATATTTCTTGTAAAATCAACTCAGTTACCTGCTCATCTGTAGCATTTCAATATAAATAATTAAATATGTTATAACTAAAACTGTATTAATCAGGTCTAAAATTTATGAGAAGCCCAAAAACAAATTGGCTATGTCAGATTTTATAAATACAAAGTTTATTTTATTATTTGGGGATTGTTTTGAAAAAAGAAAAGAAAAAAGGGGGTGTTTTATTTAATGGTTCCAGTAAGCACATTGATTTTCATCTGATCATTGGCTATTGGACGTTAAACATATATGGTAATTTTGACACATTTCTTTTAGAGGAAACCCGCTGCTGGAACATAAGCTACTCTTTTTGAGAAATGTGTCTTCTAAAACAGGATTCCAAACTGGGCTGCTTATAAGAGGTGAAGTAAATATCACATTTAGTCAATCGTATTACATGACTAATGAAAAACTAAATTATAAGGACATACCCTAATCTTTGTAAGTGTTATTTTCCTTTGTTATCAACTCGATGAATAAAACTTATGTATGATGACCGTAATGTATCAGGTATATATTATGTGAGTTTAGTCAGCTATGGGATTGAATTTGGTAGAATTCATCCTATAGTCAAGATATCTCATTTAGTCAGGGCTTTACTGTCATCATGCTTGCATGCATGTCCGTGCGATTATACAATATCTTTAGACTAAGCATACGTAACAGAAATGTTCATAATAAAAATTATACGACGTATTGAAAACTGTACAGTATAACAAATAATAACAGCTTTTTTCAAATTAATTCCAAATGTATGAATCATGTTATAGTCATATTAATTAATAAAATTTTAATTATTTATACTTGCTAGTTATAACACAAGTGTATAATCTTTAAATATGGAATACATTTTTTTTTAAATAATAATATTAATATAAAGAGGAAAAAGAAAATGTAAAAAAAAAATATATGTATAGGAATCAACCAATAAAGTTCAGCAAATATTAATTTTGAATATTTCTTAAATAATGGATATGCTTGCATTAAAAACATTGGCATTATGTCTTTGAGGTTTCTATGTTATTGTTATGTATACATGTTTACATGTAACTGATGTTTTAAATTTAATGTAAATGTAATTGGTTAATGAATAACATGTGCTAATGTAATACTAGTATTTGCTAAACTTTATTGGTTGAGTATATATATAAACCAAGGAGTATTTTAAGTATTGCATCTTGAATCACTCTTCAAGATTGAATGATAATTTTATAAAATTCTGTAAAACAAAATGAGCTATTGTTAATTAATGTAATAATTGTTGGTAATCATTATTTATAAAATAAAAATGTTCCATAGATACATTTAGATGTATGAATTTGTCTAAACTGTGGTTTACCAAATTTACCCTTTAAAGTTGTGTTATACATAGCAAGTTAAATAACTAGCACAATGCAAATAATGATAACACTTTACAATAAAACATTTTCATGGAAAACAATAAAAACAACATCACTATTAAACATTAATGCATGATACGATTCATAGATCATAACAAAAACAACAAATATTTCTCATATTCTAAATCTGACAGTTAACACTGAGAAAATAAACAACATACTAGTATATCAGTCAAATTTAAACATTTTGTTGCTTACATAGTAAACATTCTAAAACATACCATGCAAAAATATAATCATATAAATATATTTTATTATTTTTAATTTGTTGCTTACAGAGTAATTTCATCAAATTTCCAAAATATACCATGCAAAAATATAATCTATATCAAAGACAAATTAATTGAATTTAAATAATTTAATAGTATTTTTTGCTTTTTATTGATTTTCAAAGGAATGTTTAACACATACATTGTTTAATCATTAGCAATTTGCTTTATTTAATAAAGATATAAAAACAATTAAACATTCTTGTTCAAGTATAATTTAACTAAAAACTATGTAACAAGAATTACATGAATTATACAAAAACTACACCGAACAGTTCAAAATTAAAGAAAACAAAATTTAATATTTCGGCAATTTGCCTTTATCAATTACATGTATATAAAAACAAAGGTTATACTCAAAACAAAGTTAATTTGTTTTTAAAATTGATGCTGTTATTTGACAACACTGTAGTTATAACATGCAGATATGAGTGGTTCACAGAAAGCATACAATGATGAGAAAAGATGACAGTGGTTGGTATATGATTAATGTTAATGAGTAAATCAATCATGTATTATTCTTTACAAAATAAAACATAAAATGGTATTTCATTATAGTTTATAACAGATGAGTACCATTACTGACAGATTATTCTAATTGAAAAAGATTTTGTTTAAAATGTTAAGATCTGGATTACTGGGAACATTCATTTTCAATAAGGTTTTATTGTCTATTTAAAATCATTAATACTAATAATAGATGTTTAATCATGGGACAGGCAATATAACTTTAATATCTATAATATACTGGCAGCCATAAACAAATGCAGCACCAACTGAAATTAAGATAAGAAATATTTGTTTAACGACACGCCAGCACAAAAAATAAGATCGTCTATTGGGTGAGCACCAACTGAAATGTCGTGTGTTTTAGAGCTTTCAAGAATTCTTCTCCCGAACAATAACATGCTTCATGTACAAACTATGGTTTGATGCAACCTATCCAATTTCAAACATTTTTTTAAATGAGCCAAATAAACGTTTTCGTGTTGTGTTTTCCATGGCTGTCAGTATATTCAATGTGAATGATATTTAGATGAAGTACTAGCATGGAGTACAGATTTGGAGATGGGTGATTGATGGTTATGGAATAAAACGGCAAAAGGACAAAACTTTAAAAAGCTCTTGAAAGTTGAATGTTCTTGGCAGTGAATGTTTCTACACTTACATCATTATTTTTATAGGGACTACTGGGTATCTTTATTGTCACTATCAACTTTGTATTTCTTCTTTACACTCAGAAAAACATTTTATTCTTGTCACCACTGACAGAAGTACTTTATATGTTTAAACACTTGTCACATCCAATAGACAGAACCAGGCTGATAAAACCTACACCGAGTCTGCTGGTTATCAAACTGATAGTGAAAGGAGATTGCCGTCAAATTCTGCACCTGAATACCCTTCTAAATGTGTGCATGTTCACAGGGGAAGCAATAGTTCAGAAGTGACAGGCTAGTTTTAAATATGCTTTTCACAATCTGAACCTACACTGTTGAATCTGATTTCTCTATATTAATGAAACATATGCAAGCTTGTTGTATATTAAACATGACATATTGGCTTGAAATATTTTTACACTCTGTGACACTTAATTTTCACAATCTGAACCTACAGGCTGCTGATCTAGAGATTTCTCTATGTTGACGAGAAAAAACATACTTTGTGTACTAAACCTGACATATATTACCCTGCAATCTTTTTACACTGTGATACTTGGTTTTAAAAATGCTTTTCACAATTTGAACCTACAGGCTGTTGATTGAGAAAGATTTCTCTACATTAATAAGAAATAGATATACATGGTGTGTATTAAAGGTGACATATTGCTCTGCACTCTTTTTACACTCTGTGACATTCTAGTTTTAAATAAGCTTTTCACAATCTGAACCCACTGCAGTACTGGATGCTGATTCAGAGATTTCTCTCCATCACAACTAATAATTTCATATTTCTGTCTTGTTTTATAGAAAACATAGGAAACCATGTTATACAAATATCTGTAACACAGCATACATGAATTCCCAAATGATAAAGCCAGTAGAAAGAACAAGAAACAAAATGCTTGGAGATGAGAACAATATGTTGATCACTTCTTGACCTTTGGCAAACAGATCTTCTGAAAGACTAAAATCAGAAACACTTGGTATGAACTTCATTACCCTGTGATGGATATCAGTGACCTGGAAATCAGTTCAACATGGTAATTTAAAAGAAATTGTGTATCTATGTAATTATTAAGAATAAAAAAATGGAAATTTACATTTCCACATAAGACCAATACCATTAAAAATCAATAAACCCAGTCAAAAGATTTTAATTTTTAGATACAAAATAAATATATTAGCCATGAAATAATAAAAAAACATAGGATTTATTCAAAATTGTATTTGATAAACATGTACATTTTTATTAATCTCAAAAATATGTTTCTAATTCTAAAAAGTGGAACAGAAACTTTAAAGCAACAGGACTGAAAAAGTTAATTTCTTTTATTAATAAAAAAATCCTAAAAAATAACCTCAAAACATTAAAACAGTATTAGACCAATTCATGTCCTTAAATATTTAAATGACAAATTTAAGCAAAACAAAAATCCTTTACTTTTCTATATCCTGTCAAAGTTGTCTAATTAAAGGAACATGTTTGAGATTTACTTATATTTCAACACATTCTCACTTCAAAGGCAACAGTTCTTATCTGATTAAAGGAACAACTTGAATACATGTGCAAGCTCAAAAGGTCATCATAATTCAATGGGACTTGCAGAAGCATTGCTGATGGTCATCCCGATACCATTGATCAAAGGATTTTAACACTTTTAAGCAGAACACCTAACGTTCCTTGCCACTGATGCTTGACAAAGTGTGAACAGCGCGACCATGGCAGTAGTTTATTTTACAGTTGTCGACTCAATGATTGGAAGATATGTTATGCTTGGCATGAAATGCCATATGAATGTTTTGTTATAATGTGTTTGTAGCATTTACATCAGTTTCATTGTTTTTTAACATATGAATGTTTTGTTATATGTTTGTATCATGTACACCAAACATGTTCATTGTTTTTATGCATGTTTTTAACCTGTGTTAAGCAGCCACTAATGGAAGTAACAAAAGGTGGCCACTTAAGACAGGTGGCTGCTTGATCAGGTTTGAATGTACCTGTAAAACCACTGCAGACATTTTAAACCACTGCAGACATTTTAAACCACAGCAGACATTTTAAACCACTGCAGACATTTTAAACCACTGCAGACATTTTAAACCACAGCAGACATTTTAAACTACTACAGACATTTTAAACCACTGCAGACATTTTAAACTACTACAGACATTTTAAACCACTGCAGACATTTTAAACCACTGCAGACATTTTAAACCACAGCAGACATTTTAAACCACAGCAGACATTTTAAACCTATCTAAAGAAATAATAAATTTGACAGCTATGCCGTTTACCCTTTTGATTTGTGATTCCCAGTTTGGCAGTGGTTAAACAGAAGCTGCACACCTACATGTGTACTGGTAGTTCTGACACAAATTGAACAGTAATAGAATGATTTGGTTTGTTTGCTGTTTGACTGGCATCACTTGCAGATACACGTACGTCTGGCACACAGGTGTGCCATCTGCTCCTCTTTATTCAACCCCATCGACAGAACCAAATTGATATACAGTATATAAACCTGATCCCATCTAAACCGGAATCCTATCCACACAATTCAGTCCCAATGTGTCCATTTAGTGTAAATCTAACCCATGAAAAGTGGACACCTCTGAAAACTGGACATTTTATTCGGTTCCATTGGTGTCCGGTTTAGACAGTGTCTGTGTTTGTATATATATATATCAAAATCTGCAACCCTCTAGACATAATGGGCTGAATTTACAAAGCCTGTTTTGGTTAAACGCATGCGTTTAAGCATTGTAAATGTATGTAGTTACACGCATGTAAAAGAAAAACATGCTTCATAAATTTGGTCCTATGTCATTTACAGTTCTTTCTAGATTAGATGGTAACATTTAAATTTTGTTGATGATCAAAATCAATAGTGTTAGTCATCATAAATTTCAGTCTGGACTACCAGGAATTGGACTATATATATTTTTTTAGTAATTATCACTGCTGTTTAAAAGTAATTTGTTTTATTTAACAACACCAATAAGAAAATTGTATTTAATCATTGGTTAAGCGATATCAAACATACAGTATTATAGTTATTTTGACACCAGTGAGTTTAAAGACATCTCATTGGTCTATAGCCATAGCAACACAATTTTGTTCACTTCTGGATGCATGTAAAAAAAATATTTTTAACAGCTGTTTATACAATTTCTGTATGTTTATTTAAGTTTATACCTAAATGAACGGTAAATAACATATTTGATAACATGTCATTTGTCTAATGCATTTCCTACACTGAAAGTAAATTAAATTCAACTACAGATATTGCAAGTCTAGAAGTAGAGGTCTGTTCCATCATACTTGTTGCCAGGAAGTTGATGGCCAAAAGTAAAAGCCATACTTCCTATACTAAATCAAATCAATTTATTTGCCAGTTTCCAAGTCAAGATTTTAACCCTCTTGTTGTCTAATACACTTCTTACTGAATATAAATTAAATTTAACTACAGGTGTAAGTCTAGATTTTAACCCACTTTCTACTGAATATAAACAAAATTTCACTATAGGTGTAAGTCAAGATTTTAACCCTCGTCTAATACACTTCCTACTGAATATAAATTAAATTTAACTACATGTGTTACAAGTTTAGATTACAGGTGAGAGGAGGCTGTTCCCTACACTTGTTGCCAGGAAGTTGATGGGTGAAGGAACTGCTTGTTCTCTTCATCTTAATAAGATCCTTCCAATGAAGAACACCATCCAACTCTCCAGAGTTAACAAGTGAGAAAAAATGAAACATGTTAACTGTCAGATCAGTTCCAGACTTCTACATCAGTCAGCTAATAACAACTTATTTACCAACAACTCACACAACTATCAATTAAAAACAAATGGTCTGGAAGATATATGGGCTACTTTTAAGGAAAATAAAAAAAGTAAAGTTTGTTTAGTTTAACGATGCCACTAGAGCATATTGATTTTTATCTTATCATCGGCTATTGTATGTCATTCATAATTATCCATGGTCATTTTGACACATTTCTTTTAGCTGAAATCTTCTGCCACCACATATGCTACTCTTTCCGATAATGGATCTTTTATATGCACTTCTCAACAAACAGGACAGCACAGCTTTTGATTAACCAGTTGTAGAGCACTGTTTGGAATGGAAAATAAACCAAACTGCAGATAGGTGAACTGAGAAGGATCGATCACTTCAAAAGCAAACATGCTACATCCTCCTCCTATATCTTAATATTATGACTTTTCTATTAGACGTCATTGATCACTGTTTGGAACGGAGCAGACAATGGATCCACTGATGGGTATTGATCTAACGACCCACCACGTCTCAGGTCTATGCTTCCGAATTACTAGTAACAGAGGAATGGGATGCAGCTCATACAAATTGCATGAATTTAAACTACCATCTTCATCTTTATCTGAACTCAAGAGTCTAGACTTTTAAATGTTTATAAACACTGAACCAGAAACATTAAAATGTCTCATTAAATTATAATTGGGCTTTTGGCCAATAAAACTTTGATGGTTGTGGAACAAGCGTGTAAAATCATATGCAGTAAGAATGGCTATAAAGCAGACTAGAAAAAAACACCTCAGCTTGCTAGCAACTGCTTTGCTGTAAATCAGATCTCACTAGATAAAAGTTGGAGGTGCTGAAATTATTGGCGCCAGTGGCCTACCATATCCCAGGACCAATGTCTACATGAATCTAGACCATGTAGAACAGCAGATCAAAGCTGTGTAATGTTCCGTTGGTTATCACAAATTGGGTGTTCTCGGTATAGTGACAAAGGCTGAAATGTGGAGTATTTTCACGGCCACTAAATCTATCGCTTCCATCAAACACACAGCACGTTTGAGTTAAGAGTGTACATGAAAATGTCATACACATTCACACCTTTCCACAAAAAAAGGCAGATTTGGAAATCGACTGATCTGGGGAAAGATAGCCTGATACTTTAAACCTTGATAACCTAAAACCTTATTAACCCACATAGCCTTTTTTTCTTTCTTTTTTTAAATTTCACCGACTAACCCGAAAGATTTAGTACAACACCATGACAAAACAAAAAGCGCTAGTCAGTGAAAATGGATTACAAGCTCAGTCTAACGTAAACAGACTTCCACCAACAATGGTGAAAAGCAATCCTTCTCTTCTTTGTAACATAAATCACAATAAACAGTGAGTATTTTAGAAGCAGGCTTTAGCTAATAACACAGTCAGACCTGGACATAGAACAAAAACATTTCAAAATAAACATCTCGTTGAGGAAAAACTCAGCTTTATGAAACAGAAGGTAAACTTCACAACAAATGGAAAACAGAGAAAAGGAAAGTTAGCACAAAGAAGTGAAAATTTATCCTGGTCTAAAAATGGTGCATTGACATATCATGATTGACACATTTCAGTATGTCATCAATTATCAAGTTAAAATTAGGAAAACAAAACATTCTTCTTAATTGCAATTTGTCATGATCTTCATGATGGAAGGTGTAAAGAACATGCAAACTGAAATTTGCTAATGCCAAGAAAAATCATGTTTGAAAAAAATTAGATTTTTTTTTTACTAAAATTAACCAATTCACTGTGTGGTGGCAGTGGTTTTCTTCTGTAGACATTTTGTCAACAATCAGACTTACATTACCAAAAGTCTTTGCACATCAAAATATAGAAACATTCTGAGTTATTTCAGCAACATCATGGAGGTTTTTTGCATAGGACCCAGCTTGGCCATTAGTTTGTTAAACGAGTGATATAGGAGTGTGTATCTGATGCAGTCAGGACAGTTATGGCTTTCTGTTGGTGATGTTATGGCTTTCTGTTGGTGATGTTATGACTTACAAGGAACAAGGCCTGTCATGTGCACGTCTTCATATGCAAAAGCCATTGCAGAGAAATGCAAGTTATGCAGAAAACAATGATTAACAGAAAACATTTGTGAGTATTTTCCCTGTCTAGAAATGCTCTCTTCTTGGTGCAATCCATTTAACCATGGAACTGATTGTGACCTCCATGAGTCATAGTAAATCATGATGGGAGCTAGTCTATATGAAGGTTTCAGCATTTGGAAATGGTGAATGCCTGAATAGGTGACATATTTTCTACTATAGTCCATACTTCAGTAGGATTGTCATTTGTATGCAGTAGTTTGAAGAAAAAAAAGATTGTTTCTTTAACACCCAAGCCTATTCTTTAATCACTGACCATTAAGTGTTACACACATTTGTCACATTGGATCTAGAGAAGAAACCCAATGCCACCACATAATGAGGCTACTCTTTTTTGATTAGCAACAAGTTATCCTTTACATGCACTTTCCTATTAGTTAGTTATATTTATTTTCGTGCTTACATCCAATTAAGGTTCAAGCACGCTGTCATGGGCACATAGCTCAGCTTCCTG
>JAUTWP010169593.1:0-10341 GCA_033042655.1 Cyathermia naticoides | reverse complement strand
GGGCATCCTTTATGGATGCCCTTTCTTTTTGGGAAGCTGGATGGCAGATTCGCTTGTGGCAGGTGATACCTGTCGTTCTGTGTGAGCATAAATCACAACAATTTGAAATTATGGAATTAACATTTTTAATCAAATATATTCCGTTTCTTGCAAAATTATTGGGTCAGCAAGCCTCTGTAACAGTTAAGGTTGAGATTGCCAAAGAAACAAAATATATCCTAAAAATTAAAAATAATAGCAAATACAACATTGTAATAAATGGGTTGATTGCAAAACCTTCAGTATTGGCTAAAAATAATTCATGGACATCTTTAAATGACAGTAAATTTTTTAAAAATAAACCGTTACCTCCAGGTGAATCGATAGATTTTATTTTTTATCCTAAAGACATTAAAGACCTATGCCAAATATTTATATTTAAGGCAGAGTATGAGGTGCTAATGCTATTTAACAAAATAAAAATGAAAAAAACATCATCTGAAATTATATTCTGCCCACGAGATTATACTGTGAAAATTGGATCAACTTTATCTCAAAAATATTAGTGTCTAAATCCAAAACACGGAATGAATAGCAACAAGAATAAAAATAATAATTAGCAATAAAGCTGGTATCAAATAGAACGGGAACAGAACATCTGTTAAAAATAAAATTACACACAGACAAATAACAAAAAAATATACCTTTGCTTCACATATAAAAAAACAGCAAATAAAGGCAGATAATACTTTAAAGAAATTCATTATAAATAACCACAGAACAATGGCATACACTCTGACCCCAAGCACGGAGGCGTTTCAAATTACCTCAAAAATAATGTCATCATTATTTATTGTTTCAACCTCATAGGTAAATCTGCTTGGGTCAGGTGATGCAGGTCGTTCGCTTACATAAAATCATGGACATCAAATCAATAAAAGATATCGCAATAAAACAAATAATAGTCCTGAGTGTATCAGGAGTTGCAGGAATATTAGGAGTAATCTTTCTGGCAATAAAAGATCCTTTTGGTGATCTGGTAATTGAAAAGTCACCCAAAACCATTCTGTTATTATTCCCCCTATTGTTACTGATATTATTGATAATATCCATAATGTATGCATATTCATTTTACAAAAGGCTTAAAGACCCTTATTATAAAGATTTCGATTTTGATGAAAAGTCAGGGGTTAGCATCAATATAAAAAATGGCATGTTTTACTGCACAAATTGTCTTTCAAAGCAAATATTTATTCCCCTAAGAAAAAATGAAAGCCATTGGTTATGTGCCAATAAAGAATGCCCGCCATATCCAAACCCAAATTATATTCCACCACCCAAAAAACCAAGAAGAAGGACAAGCAGTCGTGATGGATTCGTAAATCGCTGGTAATTAAAAAGCGAACAATGCAATTAACCTGACGCTTAGGACACCGGCGCTTCCAAGGTAGATACAATCGTCACTGTTCCAGGCGATGTCATCTTTAATGGTTGGCGCAGGTTATCGCGGTCGTTATGTGTAGAAAAATGAATGAAACTCTAAGAATAGAGATAGCGGAAAAATTCAAAAATACTCCTTTGGGTTTTTCAAGAATAAGGAAAAATCTTGATATTTCGCACTTTTCAGATATTAAAACAGAAGCCTATTTAAGGAAAATTATCCTATCAACGCCTCTTGAAAAGATCGAAGCAAAAGGGAAAAATCATTATTTCGAATGCTACAAATACAATGCGGTTTTAACCATTAATTCTCATACACTTACTGTTATTACAGCAAAAAAAATTGATGGTATACGTTTTCAATCTCGCAAGCAAACGACCAATATAGAAATAATCACTGAAGAAAATGTTTTTTCACATGGAGATTTTTCAAAATCACCTCTTGAAAAAGGTGAATACGAATATTGTAAATTTATAAATTGTAATTTTGCAGATTCTGATATTGCTGAAATAAAATTTCTGGAATGTGAATTTGAAAATTGCAATTTGAGTATGGTAATTTTAACAAACACAGTTTTTCGTGATGTTCATTTTAATAATTGTAAAATGTTGGGTTTGCAATTTGAAAATTGTAATGAATATTTATTATCAGTAAGTTTCTGTAAATGCGTTCTAAACTACTCTTCTTTTTATCAACTCAAACTTGGTAAGATACCGTTCATTGAATGTAAATTAGTCGAAGTTGATTTTTCTGAATGTAATCTTAGTAATTCAACTTTTGACAACTGTGATTTTGAAAGAGCAATATTTGAAAAAACTAATGTTGAGAAAGTAGATTTTCGTTCTTCTTACAATTACGCAATTAATCCTGAAACTAATAAAATTAAAAAAGCAAAATTTTCCTTATCTGGTTTAATTGGCCTTCTATCAAAATATGACATTGAAATATATTGAATATGCATGCTAAAGAATAACACCTTCTATCGTGTTGATATAATAGAATAACCACATAACAATGGGCTGCAAGGGACAAGCGGGCACAGCGGTTTTTCGAAGTTCAGTATTCGTACCAAACTCTCAGATTATTCGTAGTTGGTTGCTGCAAATTCCGCTTGCCCCTGAGCCCGGTCGTTATCTTTACTGAATAATTAAACATTTTGGAGGAAATAAGTTGAAGAATTATTTAATAGCAACAGTTTTATTTTTTTTTGTAAGTATATTATTATGTAGTTGTGGAAATAATGAAGGGAATGAATATACAGGAATGTGGAAAAATGTTAGTGACGATAAAGTACACATATATATTCAGAAGAGAGACAATGGATTTGTCGTTGATAGATATGCTCCAAGTGTCATAAACGGCAAGTTGGTAAAATCGGAATATCCAGCTAAGATTGAAAATAATGCAATGTTAATAAATATTGGATATAGCACAATTACTGTTATTTATGATAAAAATGATGATATGCTGGTTGTAGCAGGTAATGAGCATTATAAAAGGATTAATAAAAATGATGTATTAGATGTGATTAACAATACTATCAAAGTTCAAAAAAATAGATAAATACTTATGTAAATATTTGCAGCAATAGGTTAAGTCTAAAAGGAAGGAAGGTAATACTAAAGACGGGTGAAATACTAATTTCGATAAATTTAAGAACTGGTGCAAAGATTCAGTGTAATTATAAGTGATAACAAATTATTATTTGATAGTTTCATTATGAACTTATCCAATAAAATTGGAGGTAGACATGGAAGATACTTTTGTAAAAGAAAACGAATATATAAGTATTAAAAGTGCATTTATTTATTACTTAATTGGTCTATTCGTTTTTGTAGGAACCTATGGTTTTTTCTATTTTCTAGTTTACATTAATTTCATGGATGACAAAACAGTATGGCCATTTATTATATTACTTATTGAGTATTTTGGTATTGGTATATTTCTTAGTAAAAATATATTAGCTAAGCTAATTGATTGGCATCCAATGTATAATACGGTATCGAATGTTGCTAAAGCAAAAATAAAACAGCTGTTGTTTTGGCCAATTACTTATCCTGTGTTATTCATACAGATATTGATTCACAATAAGCTATAGTATTTTTTAGAGATAACAATCGCATTAAAGGGACGCAAAAACACTGCAGTTTTTTGACGTTGGTTGCTCCGCGTGAAATCTGTCGGTAATTCAAAATTCATTACTACGCATTTTTGCGCCCCTTATGCGTGCCGTTCGGCCGATAAGAGAGATTGATAGATTAGGGCATATGCTTGACATAAAATGTAGTATGTGGTTAATTATTAAGCAATTATTTCTCCTTATGTAGCTGTTTTTATTAATTTTATCTATGCATATAAATGACCATCCCATACAATATCGATTTTGAGAGCATTCTGAGTCATTTTCTCCCTAATGTAATTTTCGCATTATTATTACTGAGAGTCTCTGTTAGAATTATAGCCTCCTTGTTTGCAAAGGAAGCAGTGTTAAATTGGGAATTTATTTTAGAGATTATTAAGGAACACTCAATTATTACTGTAGCTCTTTTGATAGTAGCTATATTCGGCTTGCTTTTTAGGCACATCGAAAGTCTTTTAGTAAAAGTCTTTGACAATATTTTTGAGATTGCAGAAAATGTATTTTCACAGCATTAGTCATTTCAGCTTATAATGAATTAATTCTTGATCTCCATAACTTTTGTATTTAGAAAATGAGTGTATTGAAAATAAACATCATACGTTTTCTGAAATTAACCATTTAACATGTCCAGCTTAATGATTATCAAAACAATAACTCGTCTATTTAGGTCAAAATACATTGAATATTCAATGTTATTTTTGCTTAGTTTTCTCTGTGGTACATTATTTATTGTGTATATGTTTGCTGGAGTTGACCTTTATGTGGGGTTCTATTCAGCTTTTTGTATTTTTCTCATTGGTTACTTAGCATGGTTACTTCTTTTTACGTCGGATGGGAATATTATTTACGATAGATTTGTTTACTATAAGTTGCCCGATGGTAATAATGTGGTTCATATTACTAATTCATTGTCAACTTGCATTATTATCGCATGTTGTGCCGTATACGTCCTGAATTTTAATGTGGAACAGTTTAAGACGGATGTTTTAGTAGGTCTGTTCGGATTTATTTTGGGAATGATTTCAATTGTGAGAATGCCAGGTTGCTCTAAGTCTAGGGTAAGAAAAAGCGTATCTATGTCATGGGACTTATTTCGATTTATGCTCCCATTTTCAATGATTCCTATATGCTTTTCTATGAACATGTCAACTGCTACAATAGTATTGTTGATATTTTCATATTACTGCTCTTACATGTTAATAGAGATTATATATAAGCATATTATATACAGCAATAATTATGTTTCTACGTTAATTAATTTTCCAGATGAAATAAATCCACAAGAAAACTTAAAATTAGAAAAATTTAGAATTAGAAGGAATAGTATTACAAAAAGATTAATTTATCCTTTTTATGGTAATGACGGATATTTGGCAAGACTTCGAATAGATGATTTAATAATCAGAACATTTCAAATAAAATCAAAATTGAAATCAAAATATCTATCACTACCTGATAATGAATTGCGAGATCTTTTTAGGCTTTGGTATGCAAAAAGAAATTTTGACTTAATAATCGAGGTCGGAAAACTATATACCTCAATGTTTTTTGACAAGCAAGATCTTACAAAATTATCCTATCCTGTTGTTTTGTTGTATATTAGAGCATTGATTAGATGTGGTAAATATAACGAAGTTAAAGAGGAAATAATGGCCTCTCATGGTGATAGGTATGTATCTTTCCTTTTGAACATTGAAGAAGCAAATATGTTATGGGCTAAAGGAGATTCATATGGTGCTATAGAGCTTGTAGAGAATATTTTAAATCTTGATCCAACTGTTACTATAGCTAAAAATTGTTTAGCATTCTATCTTTGCGACACTGCTATTGACTGCAAATATACTTATGATATTTCAGGTGATGAAGAATATTTGTTTGATTATAATGATAAATTAGATACTGCTAAACTACTTCTTGATGAGATTCGTTATCAAGGGGGACTTGTAGATGCTAGTTCTTATTATTGGTCAAATGTTGGTTATTACATGATGGTCAAAGAATTATACAATGAAGCTATTGAGAATTATTCAAAAAGTTTTGATATATTTATTGATGTAGAGTTGGCAAGGTCGCAAGTAGGGCTTGGGCTGATTGATTTTTGTGTTAAGCAATCATTTGAAAAGGCTATATATCACTTTTCCAGAGCAAAGAAATTAGCAAGATATAATCATCATAATAAATATTATATTACAGCTCATGTTTTTTTAGAGATAATTAAAACATTTCAACGTAATAATGTTGTTCCTAGAAAACAGTTTATATTTTGTTCCAATAAAGTGTTTTATAATTATCAACAATTGATGAAAAATGATTATAATTTAGAGACTATACTAGAAATTATTCCAAAGAAATCTGTCATCGTTAGATAATTTTTATCGATATTAATCTGTTTTGTAACCCTCTCTCTCACCCTATCACTCACAAGGCCGAACAATGGTATTCAGCTGACCCCAAGCAGCTCGGTTTTTCAAATAACAGTAATAAGTTATGCAAGCTCACTACTATGAATCATCTTGGTTGGTAAATCTGCTTGGGTCAGCTGATACCGGTCGTTAGCTGTTTGATTCAAGCAGCACTTTTCATCCAACAAAAAAATAAAGGAGTTTTGCTATGGCGAAAAAAAATGAAGATGGTAGTTGGATTGCGTTAGTGATATTTTTTGCGGCCTCATTACTAGCATTAATCTATTTGCTGAGTAGTGTTTGTTACTTAGTTGCATGGGCATATTTCGAAATAAAAAGCATCATGCTTGGCAAAGCAAATAGCTTCGCAGATTTTGACTTATCTTCAGAAGAGAAAGAAGAGCTAAAAAATTCTGAAAAGCAATATTTACAGATAACTCAATCGATTTCAGATATTTCAGAACAAGGAAGCCATCTATCTACCAGACAGGATGGCTTTTTTCACGCAAGAAGCAAATTAGGTAAAGAACTAAATGCTCAACTTGAAAAATTACTCCCAGAAGGTCATCGACTTCAATTTCATATTGAATATTTAAAAGGTTTGCCGAGCATAAGAAAAAACAAATGGGTTTTTAACAACAGTATGAAAAAAGCTTTTCGATTTGGATTTCCTGTGTACGCTGCTTCAATTGTAATATTTTCAAAATATTATGTGCCTGAATGGATTGTTAATATTGGGACGTGGATAAAAGAAAATTCTATTATTGAATTTTTCGATATGCCATCTATTTATTACGGCGCTCTTTTACCTTCTATTGCAATAACTATAATTTTTGCTGCCATAATATTTTTCGTTTCTTTAATATCTTATAATAAAAAATTTGTGTAAGGTATGTTTATGGAAAAAATTATAATGGATCGTTTTACTAGATTGCAAAAAATAGTATTCTCAGGAAGTATTCTTATTTGTATTTTTTTGGGGTATATATTCTCTGGAGTAAAAATACCTTGGTATATCGTTTTGTTATCGGTGATAATTTCATTAGGTATATACTTTGCTCTTGAATATAATCCATTATCGAAAATAATATTTAACCATGATAATAAAAATATCATGTACTATGAATTTTTTGTTTCTCCAAAAATAATTCCATTATCATCTGTATTGAATATTACAGGACAAACAAAGATTGAACATTCATATGGAGGTGGCAAAAGTAAAACTATGTATATAACAGATGTCTTTATATTTACTGACAACCAAGATTATCAAATTAAAGTCTTTGAAAGGGCAAAGTTAAATGAATTTATTTCAAAATTCAATAAGGCACAGTTGACCTTAACCAGCCATGTTTTGTAATAGAATATGAACAATCAAACTGTTAAAATATTTAAGGATGTGTTTGAAAATACATTGCATTTACTAAATAATCCAATTTGTAGCGAATGCGATGCTCAATTAAAGCACCCGTTATTACCTTGGATAGTAGGCTCGAACTATCAAGAATCAAAAGAAAAAATTTTATTTGTTGGCAAGCCACATAGAGGAACACCTGGAGAGTATTTCCCCTCTGGCCTGTTAGATCCTCGTGAGCCTCATCTAGAATGGCTTATGGAATGCTCTTGGTCCTATTGGAGTTACACAAGAGAAATACTTAAAAAATTGTATGCCACTAACCAGTGGGATTACTGTGCTTTCACGAATATAATAAAATGTACTAATGTATATGGCTCAGGGCAAGATTCCACGCTAGATAAGACATCATACAATATGGCTAAATCTTGCATACTTGAACTTGGTGTAATATTTAAAGAAATTGAAATATTGGAGCCAAATCACATTATTTTTTATACTTATAATCTTCATAAAGAAATGCTGGTTAATATTCCATTTGCCGAATCAATATATGAAAAAACACCGATTGAGCATAAGATATCTTGCGGCCAAAAAAAACTTGGATGGTGGGAACGAAATATTACTACTTCATGGAATGATAAAGTTAAACTGTTAGTTGTTGGTCATCCTGAAAGAATGAAAAAAGATGAGTATATATCTTTAATTGTCGATTGGGTAACATCTTAAATTTACAGATAATTATAGAAATAATCAGCTAACAATGGGCTGCAAGGGACAAGCGGGCACAGCGGTTTTTCGAAGTTCAGTTTTTCAAATTTACTTTTTCAGTTTTTTCAAATTCGTTGCTGCAAATCCCGCTTGCCCCTGAGCCCGGTCGTTATGTAGTGAAGATATGAGACCAAAAACTAGAATCATGTATATCGAACATAAAGAGAGCAATAGTTTAATTGGTCCTGCAAAAATCGGTAGAGTTAGATTTTCTAAATCCGGAAAATCAATACACTACAATGGAAAAACATTTCAAACATTGAGTGGCCGTGGCTTTAAAGCCAATTACTTCGACGTTGAAACTGGAGATGAGTATTGGATTTCAGGTTGCAGAAAAGACGGGCGAGATGCACTATATAAAACTTATGTAGAAATCGACGAGGACGTAAGGCAAGAATATTGGGGAACAATCAGAAATAAGCCAGAAAACTGTCATATTTCTAATATGCAGGTTAAAAGTAAATATTAAAAAGGTAATTACGCAAATAGCAATGAAAACTTTTATATTGCCAGGCATGGGAGCAGACGCAAGAATGTACTCCCATTCTGCTTATAAAAGTCTAAAAAATATTAATTTTGTTAATTGGCCAGCTTATAATAACGAAACATCTATCTCAGAAATAGCTGCTAAAGTCATAACAAATTACGAGATACCAGCAGAAAGTATCATTGGAGGTTCATCATTAGGTGGCATGGTTGCTGCTGAAATTGCCAAGCAAATTAGTGTTAAGTCATTACTTCTCATAGGTAGTTCGAATACACCAGACAACGTAAATAGAGTATTAAAAAAGTTATCTAATTTCAGCAAGTTTGTACCACTTGAACTCATTCAATTTATTTCTGGTAAGAATGCACTTCATTCTGAAAATCTAGTCATAGATATGTTCCAAAAAACTGACCAAGATTTTATCAAAACTATGAGTAAGGCAATATTTGAATGGGAAGGAAATTTACAGCCAAATTGTAAAGTTTATGCAATTCATGGCAATAAAGATATCGTAATTAAACCTCCAAAAGGCGATGTAACTCTACTTAATGGAGGGCATTTAATAGCAATTTCGCATGCTCACGAAGTGGCTAAATTCATAGATGACTATGCATTAAAAACGTATTAAAACAGTAACATAACAATGGTATCGAGAGGGATTTGCGGGCAGCGCGGTTTTCCGGAGGTCAGTCTTGCTGAGAAACTCACGTGTAATCCAAATATAGTTGCTGTAAATCCCGCAAACCCCTCATACCGGTCGTTATATTTTAAAATAGAGGGAGGAATAATGAAAAAAGTTAAGACTATACTTGTTATCTTAATAGTTATTTTAATTGTAAGTTGCAGTAATGATCAACATGAAAACTATATAGGTAAATATGAATATCGTAGCATGGTGGATGGAAATACTAAAATTATGGAGATATATCGAGAAGAAAATATTTTTTTTGTAAAAGAGGAAAATAAAAATCCAATTCCCACTGAAAAGGTTAATGAAGGATTAAAAGTAAATGGAATTTTAATTAGTTTGTCTAAAGATAATAAGACATTATATTTTAGGGGCCAAAAGGGAAAAAGAGTAAGCGATCAGTATGCTAAAAAAATATTAGAAAAAAAGAAAAATGAAAAAGATTTATGTGCAAAGTTAAATAAAGAATCAAAAATTAAAAATCAGGAAGTAAGTAATAAAGAGGAGTGGAATAAATATGTTGATGATCTTGTAAAAAGAAAGCCAGAAAATTGCATTTTAACCAATGCTGGTAAGAGATGGTTATGAATAATCAATAGGAGATTATGATATGAGGGGTTTTGTTTATCATCTAATGATGTTCGCAAGAACACCAATACTACTTATAGCTAAATTATTAATGGGTTTATTTATAATTTTTTCAATCATGATTTTTGTAACTATATTTATTAATAAGGATAACATGTTTAATGAGATCATAGTGTCTATGATGTATTTATCAGTCAGCTTTATTTTGTATTTATTTATCGATAGATACGATAGAATTCTATTAAAAATAAAACCAGAAGATGTAGATTTAACATTATTCAGATAAATTCATGAACTGTCTAATAAAGGAATGATTTAATATAACAATGGTATCAAGAGGGATTTGCGGGCAGCGCGGTTTTTCGAAGTTCAGCCTTTCTGGCAAACTCACAGGTAATCCGCACGTAGTTGCTATAAATCCCGCAAACCCCTTATACCGGTCGTTATCTGTCGAATATAGAAACAAATTGCAGAATATAATGAAGAGTTTA
>JAUTWP010169582.1:0-10341 GCA_033042655.1 Cyathermia naticoides | reverse complement strand
TAGACAGAACAGTACATACCACGGCCTTTGATGAACCAGTTGTGGACCACTGGTTGGAACGGAAAATAGCCCAGACCCACTGTACAAATCCATGTACCAGTATTTCAATCTTTATATAAAAACAACCTCCATATAACAGCCACCTGTATTAAATCTCTTGGTGGCTGTTACAGATTTTTTATACATACAAAAATAATATTTTGTATTTAGAAAATGCTTGATAAACTGTATTCGTCAAGCCAATTATAACAAACATTTCAATTTATAACCATATTTTATTATTACGAGTTCTGTAGTATATATAAATATGGCCCATCTCAATTATTTACAAATATAAACAGCACGGTAAAATGAATACTGTGCATGTAAACAGAAACCTGTACCACCCGATAACATTAAACAGTGGAAAAACATTTACACGTAGGAACAGTGAACAAAAGAACAACAACTTCCACGACGTCAGCATAAAAACTAAAATATTATGAGCAATGACCTTGATGACAAATAAATCAAATGTTAGTTTTTATTGCATAAGAATCTAAAAGCAATTATCAAAGTTCATAAAAAAAAAATTGTAATACTATAACCGATATTTCGTTAATGCACCAAATAGTTTTGTTTATTAATGTGGAAATATGTGACAATGAAAGTTTGTATATAACTGTAACCCATCTGTAACTATCAAGCTCTAAGATGATGCGACTGACAACTGTTAATATAAATGGCTGATGGTAGCAACAGATTCAAACATAGAAAACATCTGATGTAAATACTGTACTGGGCTCGATCTTAAAATGGCAGTGTCAGTTTTTTTTAAATATTTAACCATTTAGAATATATCTTGTACGTTTGTTTGATGCGCATCACGCTTCATTCGTCTAACGCACCGATTTCCTGTATCAAAATTAGATCACTAGAAATACACTATAAATCCTCAAGGAGGTGCGCCAAATGGCCACAATCGCTATGTTGTACAGCGCTATTTGCATGACCTAAATGTTGTATCTTGGTATCATTGCGTCAGAAAAATGGAGCGTGGAGCGCATGAAACAAACGTAGAAGATATAATTATTCTAAATGGTTAAATATTTTTTTTTTAAACCAGACACTGCCACTTTAAGAATTTGTAACCCATGGCCATTTTGGAATTTTTTGGCCATGAGTGAAAGGTTTACCGATGACAATTTTGATTTACAAATCAATTTGTTAAAACTAATTAAACCTAACAGAAATTATTTTTGCCAGTAGCCAAAAAATGCCACTGTGAAGAACCTCGGTTATGGCCACCGGTGCCACCGTCAAGTCCAAGCCCTTTATAGTTTATATACCTACACAGTATAAACCAGTTTGATAAGCTTTTAGAGATGTAAACTCAAGTGTGCCCCAAAACAAAAGTGAAAGATGTTGAAAAATTAACACAAATAAACCAAGTGTTCTTTACTACATTATAATTTATATACGCACAGGGCCAGACATGTATTTTATAAAAATAGTAACATAAAATATTTGTCCAGCCTTTCAGGATAATAAATAAACAAATGATTCAAATTTCAATAGATTTTCTAGATCTAAATATTACAGTTTGGACGCCTTAACAGTAATTAAATTTTAGCACCATCACAGAGCCAATGCACATTAAAGTGGCAGTGTCTGGTTTTTAATATTTAACCATTTAGAATATTTCTTCTGTTTGTTTGATGTACACCACTCTCCTTTCTTCTGACGAAACAATACCACTTGTACCACAGTTAGGTCATGCAAATAGCACTAATACATAGCGATGGCGACCAGGTGGTGACCCGCCACATGGATTTGTAACGTATTTTTCGTGATCTAATTGAGATACAGGGAATCGGTGTGTTAGACGAATGGAGTGTGATGCGCATCAAACAAACGTACAAGATAATATTCTAAATGGGTAAACATTTAAAAAAACCCAGACACTGCCACTTTAATATCTATTATAAATTTATTTATAGTTTAACTAGGCCATAAAATATCGGCCAATCAAACACTAGTACATTAGATACTTTTGTTACCACAGCTGGCACACATAATCAGGGAAATATAAATCATAATTTCCCTACGGAAATTTCATTGGGTAGTTCAGTTCACTTTGTCCAAAGAAAGTGCTGGTACTAAAAAATACCTGGCTACAATCTAACTGTACACTCTTGAATCATGAACTTCGCCTGTTCTAACTGCTAATGCCATCATTAGAAAATAATGTTATTAGCTTTCCGGAAAAAGAATGAAATTATCCAATCAAATTACAGAAGATGCTTACTATCAGTTTACAATTCTAAGTAATAGGTGCATAGAACCGTTTATAAAAAGTAAAATAAAGATATTCAGGCTTGGGCAATAAATAGAATATCAAACTCACTTCCATGGATTATCAAGTTTAAGTCCCTCACGAAATAAGTTTCTTTTGTCATTCGCTAAAGCTCGTGACAACAGAAACTTATTTCACTCAGGACTTAAACTTGATAATACAGGGAAGAGCGTTTGATATTCTCAATGCAACTACCGGTACATGTATTAATTTTACTTGTACCAATATCTTGTAGTAAACACATCTTGCTGTAAACACTGAGGTTTAATTTACCATTATATCTTCAATAATATAAAAGTAGAATATTGCCCCATTTCTTAAAATACTGCATCTATAAATTCCATCTTGAAAAATGACAAAATGTGGTTAATTTATTTGTTTTCCTTTGAGTTACTGTACATGTTGATATTGGTATCTTGAAGATCTTTCTGCCCTACATTCAAAAACTTTTCAATCACTTACAAAAATGTAAAAAGCACTCTACTTTCAAGACTGGAATTGAGTATAAAATTAAATTAAAACATTTTTTACAGTGAGAATCCTGGTATACAGTAAAAACTCTCTAAACTGGACACCCATGAGACCAAGTAAAATGTCTGGTTTTCAAAGGTTACATTTATACTAAATGGCCACATTGGGACTGAATTGTTTGTCCAGTTTTGACAGAGTCCACTGTCTATGTACAACTAACTAAAAGTCTAAACCATTCTGGCCATCAATCTAAATAAATATACACAGTATAAATCTGCTGTTTACACACACAACGCAAACATCATAAACATTACACTCTGCAAGTAACATGGTTAAACATTCAATAAACACAAAACAATACTCAGTGAGCATTTACACAGTACCTAATCTCTATAGTGCAGCTACCAGTCTCCACCCCACCCCCCAAAATATATCAGCACCCAACCCCAAAAATATATTATCACCCAACTCCCAAAAATATCATTGCCCACCCCCAAAAAATATCATCACCCTACCATCCAAAAATATATCAGCACCCCATCACCCAACCCCCCAAAATATGTCATCCTAGGCCCCAAAAATATCATCACCCACCCCCAAAAATATCACAATGGATGTCTCCATACAGTCCGATGTTCAATCAATCTAAAGTACAACATATCGAGTTACACATTGGAATAATCTTGTAACACAATCAAGAAAACATGAGGTAAGTATAAGGTATAAAACTGATCTTCGCAAGTTATTTAGACTCGAAATGTCTTAAAAGTATTTTGCATAATCTGAATAATGCATTTTGACGAGCACTCTGACCAGCTGCTGATCCATCCTACCACTTGGACACAGGACTTTCAAATTAAGCCGGCGGCTGGCAGGATCTCCGGCTACTGGGATATCCTGTGTCGGCTACTTTTCACTGAATAGCCAAAACATATTAATATGCATGTTGTTTTGGTGACAGTATTTACATGATGTCAAAGCATTATGGTGCTTGCTACTTTAACCTAATCCCCCTTTACTCAAAAACAATATGAAAGTCCTGCAGACATATTCTTAATCAACTGATTTATGTATTATTATTAATCAAACAGGCTTATTTGCCAAATATTGGTAACTGAAAAAAATCAAATTAAAAAATAAAACGGCAAAACTTTCTGTATGTGTAAATCCAAACATTAAACGTGTGCAGCTGTAATGAAGTAGCTCTCACGCAAGGCTGCCCTGTGATTTAGTCATATTTTTTCGTTGACATCCCCAGCTCGTCGATGATTTAGTGACACTTGCCAACACAATGTTCTTTCTGGACTTGGAACAACCAGGTTTCAATTCTCAGTGTTAAATATTGCACAATAATTCCTGGGAAAACTTAAAAGACAAACATGGCAGTTTTAAGTAGAAAAACAGCTACACTTGTCTGTTCGTTGCTTTACAGGATCTGATCAAACAGTCAGTGAGACTGTTCAATGTGGGGACGAGATGTTGAAAATTGCATTTCCAGATAACACATAAATGCATGATTGTTTGGCACAGAGTCAATTTGCAGTGCCCACGCATTGAGAACATGGTGAACACAAGCTTTAAAAACAGTCTGATGTTTCAGAGATCCAAATTTGAGATCCGTTCTCCAACCCTCTCACTTCATTCAGTCGTCTTTCAGTTTCGAACCCTCCGCATCATACTAAAAGAGAAAAAGTAAAGTTTGTTTAAAAGAGAAAAAGTAGTTTGTTTTAATGACACAGTACATTGATTTTTATTACATACACATTCAATCTTATTACAGCAATAAAGACCATTCCGAATAATTCAATAAAAAAATATTGAATAAAAGCAGGAACTATTTTTTACAAACAAAAGCCTTTGTTATGATTTCAGAGTTAACTCCCTTGATCGTGAATTATTATTATTTTATCATTAAAATTAGTTATAATTTTCAACACAAATTAAATAGAAAATATTATTTTGTTTTAATAATTTAATAATTAGTCAACCATGCTAAAGTGGCCACATGTAATAAGCAGCCACCTGTCTTCAAAGGTCACCTATATTTTCTCCCAAATCATGTAATTTAGTACAATATAATCTGTATTAAGCAGCCACCTTTGTTACTCCCTTGGGTGGCTGCTTAAGATAGGTATGACTATATTACAAAGTTTCCTTTATCGAAAAAAGTTCCAAGGCCAACAATTGAATGTGACAGTGAGTGAAGTTGACATTTAAACGTTTTATTCTAAAATTACTGACACTGTACCAAATGTACAACACTAGCAAAAGCTATTTTGGTTACTTCATGTTCATGATGGAAGATGACATCAAACTGTACTGTGTGTATGTGGTGAAGCATGTTTTTGTTTGGGAACAGAATTTATGAAAATCTCAAAAACTCACAAATGACACATGGATTTGGTGCTGCATTTTGTATGGCTGTCAACAAACACGCACACTCACACACACAAAGAATGATAACAATGCATTTTAATTTAGCATAAACACGTTGAAGTAAACTGATCATACACTTTCACACTTAAAGAGTTTAAAAAAATTATCAAATAATTATTTACAAATATTTAACATTCTGAGATAACAAAAAACCTACTGTTGCCAACTGTCTGCCAATGTTGCCCATGGTTACACCTCCAGAGAAAAAGATGCAGGGAAGCCAAGATCGCACAAATAGGAAGTCTGGTTCTGTATATCTAAATAAAGTAAATACAACAATTCTATAGAGATTCTTTTTAAATTTTAATAAACATCTCTGAAATAGTGAATTATTTTAACTTTTTAATACATGCGTTTCTTGATTCTAGCTGAAATTACAATGAACCCTCTTTAGAAACCAGAACACCCTCTAAACTGGACAAATACGTCAGTCCCATGTGTCAATTTAGCATAAATCTATCCCATGAAAACTGGACAACTCTGAAAACTGAACATTTTACAGTTTAAACAAGTCTACTGTATTAAAAACACAAGAATGGTTTATTTTATCACACAGTTGTATACTAGTAATTGTTCACAGGGAGAGCAGTTTAAACAAGTCTACTGTATTAAAAACACAAGAATGGTTTATTTTATCACTAGTAATTGTTCACAGGGAGCGGGACAGCTCAATTGGTAATGTGTCAATCTACGAAGCCGTAACTCATCAGATCGATCCATCTCAGTGGATCCATCTACAGTTTGACCTATTTTCCATTGCCGCTTATTGAAAAGAGTAGCCTACATGGCTACAGGTTTCATCTAAATAAATGTGTAAAAATGACAAGATAAAAAAAAATCAATGTGCTCTAGTGGCATCGTTAAATAAACAAACTCCTTTTTTTATTATCTTAATGGCAGCAATGTGTTTATGTGTTGAAATGTAATGAATCTTGGTGATTTAAGCATACTAGTGTCGATCGGGAATGAGGTACCGTACGATACATAGTTTATAGCACATAAAAGATATATATAATTTTTTATTTTATTCATGAAAAAAAATTAAGTTTGTCCGATCCACCTTCTGTGTGACAAAATAAACCATTCTAAAGCGGACTCCCACTAAACCAAAATCTCATCAAAACAATTCAGTCCCAATGTGTCCATTTAGTGTAAATCTAACCTCTAAAAACCGGACATTGTACTTTATCCCATGGGTGTCCAGTTTAGAGAGGTTTTACTGTACAAATAAAGATGAAATGCACAGTTTGTCAAGCTAAATAGAGATGACATCTTACCTATAAACTCCATTGTACACTAGAAGTTGAGTAACGAATGTTGCCAATACTGCAATTCCTACTCCTAGTCCAAAGCCGCTGCGTGACCTATCGAAGAGCCACCATAGACCGATCGACATGGCTGCCAGTGAAAGAGACAGCTGCATGTTATTGGCAAAGTCTATTTTGGCACTAGCATGATTTATTCCCACAAAGACGGCAACACATCGCATAACTCCTGACCACTCCCTCTTGTAGTAATGAGACTCGCCCAGCATGCGATCCAGATACGGATACAACAGTCCAATAATTGCTGTAATAAAAAAAAAAAAATGTGATATTACAATTTATAACCATCAGGGCTAAAATTTAAGAATTTGTAACCCATGGCCATTTTGAAACTTTTTGGCATAAATGAAAGACTCACCAATGGCAATTTTGATTCAACCAATGACATTGACAATTTATTAAGTTAAAATCAACTTTTGTAAGAAATAAAAATAACAGAAAAATGTCACTGGTGAGGCATTTTGTCTACAGGAATTTGTACAAAACCAGTGGCAATCGCTGCCAGCCCCAAGTATCACAAGCAATCTAACATTGTATTACAGGGTCATTCCATGTCAATTCATCATATTTTTATTTTTTTTAGGAATTTTCCACCTGACCATCTCAGAATTGGCTGATTTTATACTCTATAAATTATGGAGAAATCCAAAATTTTAGACCGATTGGATCATATTTCAATTTTTTTTTAGGAATTTTCCACCTGACCATCTCAGAATTGGCTGATTTTATACTCCATAAATTATGGAGAAATCCAAAATTTTAGACCGATTGGATCATATTTCAATTTTTTTACAGAATTTTCAAGTGGCTATAAGTATAAATATCAATGTGTTCCAGTGGCGTCGTTAAACAAAACAAACTTTACTTCACTACATCCCTCTCCTTTATCTGAAGAAAATGCAATATTTTGTGTCTGAGATTGTGAGAACATTTCGTGTATTTTAGGCAATGGTGTTGATGTTCAATTATACGAGTTCATTTGTCAAAGAGTTCATTTGTCATTTTCAAATACTTTGTAGATGTTCTTCACAGATAGTTGGTTAGTTATATTTATTTTCATGCTTATATCCAATTAATGTTCGAGCACGCTGTCATGGGCACACAGCTCAGCTTCCTGAGCTGTCTGTCCAGGACAGATATTAATGTTAGTAGAAGAGAGGAAACCCGCCACCTTTTTCCAATAAGCAGCAAGGGGTCTTTTATATGAACATTCCCACAGACAGGACCTGCTATAACCTTTGATGAACCAGTTGTGGAGCATTGGTTGGAACAGAAAATAACCCAAACTGCAGATGGGTCCATTGAGAAGGATCGATCCGATGACTGACCGCTTCAAAAGCAGACATGCTACCCACTGATCGATAAGCAGCAAGGGGTCTTTTATATGTACATTCACATAGACAGCACATACCACAACCTTTGATGAACCAGTTGTGAAGCACTGGTTGGAATGTAAAATAGACGATATGGGTCCACAGAGGTTTTATGAAAAGAGAAAGTAACTTTATATCGTACTCACTAGGAAGAAGACACATTTTGACGACGATATCATTCACATTGGGGAAAATGTCATTGATCACCGAACCATAGCTCTCTGCAAACTTCATGTCTTTCATTTTCCCTTCTATACAGCTCCACTTGGACTCTATCTCAGCACAGATTGCATCTATCTTTTCAACCGGGTGTGTGTTGTAGTGAGATAACAGATTAGAAACCTTCACTTTGTAAGACTCCAAACAGGGGTCGAAATTAACACTGTCACAGCGGACGCGTACGCCCAGTTTCTTCATGGCGCGGTCGAGGTAAAGATCTGCATTCCGTTTGTAAAACTCAGGACAGTCGATTGTGTTCTTAGTGATGCAGTCCTGGGCGATCACAACAAGCCTGTAAAAACAATCATTGTGTTAGTTAAACTGGAACTGGAAAAATTATTAACGTGCTTACATCACAAAAAGTGTTCAAACACGCCTCTCGTGGGCACAAACTCTGAGTTCCCCAGAGATTCTGTCCAAGACAGGGAGGGGAGGGGGGGGAGGAAAAAGCGAGCTATGGATTTAACATTTACAATTAGTACGCTAACAATTAATGGCAATCATGTCGGATAAATAAGCTATAAATTTTGAATGCTCGTTCGAAATATTGAAACTTGTTTGAGCAATTTCCAATCACAAGTTTCGCCTAAAGAAAAAGTATGAGTCGACTGTTTACAAAAAACTAAACAAAGGAATTTAGAATTTTCGATGGTGCGCGGACCTAAAAGTGAACCAACAAAAACGCGTGTGTTTAAAGTCTGACTCTAGAAACTCTGATATTGCTTACAATACGGCTCCCAAGCATTTGGGTGTGCCAGTCAAAATGTATTACATATTAAATTGTACCGAATTCAAAATCAGGCACTTAAAATTATAATTGGGGGTACCAAATTATTTCCAATTGATTCAATGCAAGCCGAACTGGGTATCCCCCCCTTTCTGTTCGACGGCATACTTTGATGTTGAAATTTTGGTTAAAAAAGAGGAGCTTAACTCCGTATAGTCCAGTTAATGATTTAATCGCAGATATTAAACCCCAAATCGGTGGTCGTTCTAAGCGGCCAGAAAGAGTAGGCTACCAATGTCCTTTATAACAAAGGTTTCCAAACTAGCCAGTAGCCTGGACATTCTGGACACTCCTGTCGGGGTCCACTTATCTCTACCAGTTAACCCCTGGACCCTGACCCCCTTCGGTACCCTATCTGGTAAAAAAGCACGTGGACACCATCGAAAATCCCTTAGCCAAAAAGGCACTTTTTGCAGTAGCCAGCAAAAACCACTATTCTCAACACACTAAAATATTTACTGATGGGTCCAAAGATCCCGTTACTGGTAGGACGGGTATGGCCTTCTATGTAGCCAAGGGGGACTATCCAAATTATATTGCCTTCCATAGGCTGCCTAACAATTTATCCGTCTTTGCTACCGAACTGACTGCTATTCTGAAAGCTATGGACTGGATCGGATCCAAAAAAAACGGTAATTTTGTAATTTACTCCGACAGTCTAAGCTCTCTAGAAGCTATGCAGTTAGGGACTAGCACAAGGCAAGATTTAATTAATAAAATAATAATGTTAAATACTTCACTTTTAGAAAAAGGATTCAAAATTACTTTAGAATGGGTACCGGCCCATATAGGCATTTCTGGCAATGAAACGGACGATTTTTTCGCTAAAAAGGCACTGTCTCTTTCCACCATTTCGATCCCTTTGTGCCTTAACGTTTCTGAAATAATCTCCCTGGCTACACCGAAGATCATAGAAAAATGGCAGGAAGAGTGGGACGGCTCTTCCCGCTTCTGGCACAGAAACCTTAAACCCAGGGTGAACTCCCCTAGCATTGTTGTGAAGGGGAATCGAGTGCATACCATTATCTCCAGATTGCGAGTTGGTGTTATTTTGGCACTTGGAAAATTTCAATTTATTTTAGACTTGTCCAACTCGCCAAATTGTCGAAATTGTGGAGTTCTGGATGATGTCGAGCACTATCTTTTTCATTGTAATACATTTTTGACTGCTCGCACTGAACTAAAAAAAAGCGTTCAGTGAACTCGAGGTCCCGTTCACGGCTAGGGAACGTTTGAACCCTGGTCCTTTCAATCAAAAAATAATATTTAATGCTCTTTTCAAATTTATTAAATTAACAGAGGTGCCAGTTACACGTGGCCCCAAGACGACCCCCTAGTTGCATTTTAACCGCCCTGCCAGAGAGATACGGGGCCCGGTGTTCGCGCAGGTGTAAA
>JAUTWP010169571.1:0-10342 GCA_033042655.1 Cyathermia naticoides | reverse complement strand
GTGTGTTTATGTATGTGTGTGTGAGTGTGTGTATGTGTGTGTATGTATGTGGGTGAGTATGTGTGTGTGTGTGTGTGTGTGTTGTGTGTATGTGTGTGTGTGTGGTGTGTGTGTCTCTCTCTCTCTCTCTGTGTGTGTGTGTGTGTGTGAGTGAGTGAGTATGTGTGTGTGTGCGCGCGTGTGTGCGTGTTGTGTGCGTGTGTGCGTGCGTGTGTGTGTGAGTGTGTGTGTGTGTGTGTGTGTGTGTGTGTATGTGTGTGTGTGTTTAAGTATCACTCTAATGCCATCGAATGTAATAACATTTTGTTGTGCTGTGACAAATTATAATAGCACGTTGCCTGGGATTATACGATTATGTCATGTTGTACGGGATTGGTAGAATCCGGATATATTAAATACAAACCATGTGTCATAAGGATCAAGTTTGACATCTAATAATTATACAATGTACTGTGTTGTTGTTGTTGTTTGTTAAACCGGTTATAGCGACAGGGGCATGTCAATTTGGGGAGGGGCACTTAGCACCTGTCTCTAAATACATGTAGATATTACCAACAGATTTTTATTATTTATTTTATTTGTTTTTGTGAGGAGGCAGAATAGGGGAAAGTTGTCCATACTTTAACATACATATGAGCTGTGGGACGGGAGGGGAAAGGACCAGTCTTAAACTGTCCAGAACATGTTCGATGTTACATTATTTTTAATATGAGCAAGAAAGGAATTGTTACAATAATCAAATTCATAAATGATATTAAATACAAAACCACGTGTCTCAATGTTCATGTTTGATAGGTCAGGTCAGGTAAATGTATTTACGTGCTTCCATCAGATAACTGTTCAAGCACGCACTCATTGGGAGCAGGCTCTGATCCGTCAGGGGTCGTTCCCAATGAAAGATATCATGTTTGACGTCTGATAATTAAACACGGTTCTGTACTGTAGTTGAACCAGGGTCGTAGTATGTTTATTTTCCACTCTAATACTTATTCGTGTTGTGATTAATTTGTTATTAACATAAACATTACCATCATTGTTGTGATAATCACACTTTATTTAATATTATTTAAATGTATATGATTAGTTTTTGTGTGTATATGTGTACATGTGTGTAAGGCAGTGAATGTGGCTCCCCAACCTATTCACTGCCTATGCTCTGGGGACAATATATATATAATTATATATAAAAATTATTATTATTATTGATTCATCCTAATCTTATCCATCTGTCAATATTTAAATTTTAATGTCACTCAGCTTTATGAGTAAATCTATATTTGGGCGTTATTTGAAACAATATTTAAATATTTTCCTCCAAATGTGTGTCAGAATGATCATATTATGTTTGACGTCCAATAGCTGATGATAAAATAAAAATCAATGTGGTCCAGTGGCGTCATTAAACAAAACAAATTTTACTTTTTATACCGGTATGTGACGAAATTGCTGAATCGAGCCGGCTTGAGGTTGACCTAGATCAATAAACCGAATGGAATCGACTTTACCTGTGTTTGTTTACCTGTGTTTACCTGTGTTTACCTGGCCAATCCCATCTGACAATGTCGCAATAATATAAGACTTGGACTGAAGGTCGTGTTTTTCTTCTCGTTAAATATACTTGAAATCAATAACCAATTTAATATACATGTACATCGTGTTCTGTAATTAGTTCAAGGTCGAGAGAGCCCATGGCTTGCGTGTTTGAACGTATTTACATGTACATCTGTATGTGGTTTTTCATTCGTGACCATCAATACACCAACCACATCACTTAATTGTTTTTCTTTTTATTAAATGTTACAAACAAAAAACATTGACTTTCTGAATTCCTATAGTCATTATTTTGTTTATGAATATTTAAAACATCGGCTACATGTTTAGAAGTATGTGTAACCCACTCAACTCTAAACAAACAAATAATTATAATGATAATAATAATTAAAAAAAATTAATAAAAATCCAATACATAAAATAAAATAAAACAACAACAACAACAACAAACAAACAAACATTTTTTTTTTAATCCAGCAATAAGAATAAATACCCATAGTGTTTCTGAAATTCTTTGGTCATATCTGGTATAGCAATACATGTATTTGAAACTTCCTTTACATGTTTAAAATTACAATGTATGTGTATAGACACCCACCTGTCTTCATCGCCACCAAAAGACTAGTTTTCCCGCTAGCCTACATGCATTATAAGTAGTTAATTAAACATTGGTTATTTTCGTTCCATCCATTGGTCTAAAATTGGTTATTCAAAGTTTATGGTATGTGCTGACCTGTCTGTGGGAACGTACATATAAAAGACGAGACGCCTACATGGCGGCTACGAGTTTCCTCTGAAGACCGCGCATCGGATCGATTCTTCTCAGTGGACCAATATTTAGTATGTATGACGTAAAATAGCCGATGATAAGATAAAATAAGTTAAAAGTCAATGTGCTGTAGATAGAGGCGTCGTTAAATAAAACTAACATTACTGTAGACCACGTGTTGTAAATACTGTGTTTAATACCTACTATCCGTTAAATAAACACTATGCTGGCTTTCGTTAAACAAACAATTTATTCTTCTGGGGCGGATCCAGCTTTTCTGATGAGTGTGGGGGGTCCAAGACAAAAATGGCACCATAATTACACGGTTCACATGGACAATAATATAATAGTGTTCCAACAGGGAGGCTGGCAGACGTATTCTACGGTAATAATAATTTAAAAAACACTAAATAAATTTGTAGAAAAAACAACTAAAAAATCCTACTAAAAAGGGACACCTCAAATTTTACGGGGGGGGGGTCCGGACCTCTTGGACCCCCAGATCCGTCCCAGTTGTTTCTTGGTAAAACACAGCCACTGCTTACACGCGTGTCTATCTATTTCAGCAGCTATGAAGGACACCCTCGTGTACGACGTCTACAACATCATCATGTCAGCAGACGAGTGGCAAGCAGACAACCCCGGACCATCCACCTCACAAGACAGCGTCGACCCTACCATCAAATTCAACCTCAACGACGAAGTATTCGACAGCTTTTACAGCAGCGACGATGGCAACAGCAACATTTTGTGGACAGAGAGCGTGGTGGAGGTGGAGGACAACAGCGCTGATGTAGATATTTTTCATGACAATTGTTTCACTGGAACGTCTCTGACAGATTCTATGTCAGACGTCGTCAAGGTCGAATTGAAGTCGAGAATTCAAAAGAAAAGACTTGATTCAGGTCAAGGTGAACTGCAGGTCAATTTTGACCAACCATCGAACGAACCGGTAAATACAAAATGTAATGCATTATATCTTTATATTAAGTACCGTATAGTTTCTGTCTCGCTAAGATGTGTGTAACAATGGCTTACACAACAGCCAGTTAGACTGAGCATCCTCTGAGCTGATTTAATTTTTTGTGCTGGGGTGTCGTTAAACTATAAATTCTTAAATTCCTCTGACGTTGAAAAACAAATTGTTTTATTTAACGACCCCACTAGAGCTCATTGATTTTTATCTTATCATCGGCTATTGGACGTCATTTTGACACATTTTAGAGGAAACTCGGTGCCGCCACATAGGCTACTCTTTTCAATAAGCAGCAAGGGATCTTTTATATGCACTTTTCTATAGACAGGACAGCACATACCACGGCCCTTGTTGAACCAATTGTGGAGCACTGGTTGGAACGGAAAATAGCCCAAACTGCAGATAGGTCCACTGAGAAGGAACGATCCCATGACCGACCGCTTCAAAGGCGGGTACGATACATACATCCCGCTCCCTCTCTGACGTTGAACAGCTTGATGACTATTGGGCTGGATATTTCTGTTCGCTAACAACATCGAAAATCTCTAACGGTAAACAGCAATATCCAGCCTAATATCCATCAAGCTGTTCAACGTCAGAGGACACTCGGGCTAACCAGCCAATGTGTTATACGTGATGTAGCGCCGTTAAATAATTAATTATTTAAAATATTCCAGATATTGCAGCTTTAAAGTAAAATTGCTTTTGTTTACAGATTCCTGAGGAAGACAGTAAAATGGTAGAAGGCAGGCGAGAGAAAAATCGCGTGGCAGCTCAGAAATGTCGCGAGAAGAAACGTGAAAGAATTGATTACTTGGAAAATGTAAGTCTGTTCTAAGTTACAAAATTAATAATAAACACCTATATGTCGAAGATGTAAAAAATGTTTCTGTCGATTCCAATACTCGTGTTTTCCCGACAAGGTCAAGTTGTTTAACGTCTATGTTCAGAGCCAGGCTGGTATAGCAGACGCCTTCCCGACACAGGTCAGGTCAAGTTGTTTAACGTCTATGTTCAGAGCCAGGCTGTTATAGCCGACGTTTTCCCGACATGGAAAATAACTCTATTTATACAGAGCTAATCAGATGGAACTATGGACACATCGGAGGTCTTTGCAAACCTGATAAATAAATATTTAGATCCCGTGATGATCTGGTTTAGGAACTGGAAAAACTACCATTTAATGATATGACTAAAATTATGTTTTGATATATACGTGTTTATCATTGTATTAGTGAGTAGTGTCACTTCAATTTAGTTTTTTGTATACTAAAATGAGTAGTAGCATTGTAAGTAGTATGCAGATATGGTGGACTCTGTCTAAACCGGACCACCGCTAAACCGGACAAACAATTCGGTCCTAATGTGTCCATTTAGTGTAAATATAACCTCTGAAAACCGTTAACCTCCTAAAACCGAACATTTTACTTGGTTCCGTGGGTGTCCGGTTTAGCGAGATTTTACTGTAGTATACGTGTATATGGTTTTGAACAGGACAGTTTTGTTTAGAGTAATACAACACTGGTAATGGTATTCTTTCAGAATATTGAGCGTCTAGAGAATCGCCAGGAGAATCTCAAGGACGAGGTTCAGCGACTGCAAGATGAGCGAGAGCATCTGGAGGAGGTCATCAAAGTTCATCACATAGTGTGTCCGAAAATGAGAAAACTAGGAGATTCATGAATGTCCCGGTGTCCATCTAAAACAACGTGATATCCACGAACGAGAACAGTCTATACCAGGTGATGGTCCGCATTTAGCATCAGTTGCATCAAAGATATAGAGACAAGCAGCTGGTGCCTGCATTTAGCATCAGTTCTATGAAAGACATAGAAAGACAAGAAGTGATGGCTAATTTAGCATCAGTGGCTTGAAAGATATAGAAAGACAAGCAGTCATGCCTAATTTAGCATCAGTTCTATGAAAGACATAGAAAGACAAATAGTGATGTCTAATTTAGCATCAGTTCTATGAAAGACATAGACAAGCAGTGATGCCTGCATTTAGCACCAGTTCTATGAAAGACATAGACAAGCAGTGATGCCTAATTTAGCATCAGTTCTATGAAAGACATAGAAAGACCAGCATCACCTCCAGAAAATATTTATTCAAATGGTAATAAGTTCATTTGTATGTTGATATATTTGATCAAATATAAGGTGGTGACGTGCTGTGACTGGGACATGAACGACGACTACCGTGTAAAACAAAATGGTGGCTATTCGTTATTGACCATAAGCAGTTTATTTGAATGTGCACATCTCTGGTCACATACAAGGGCGTGACAAGTATTTAGCATGACAGATACACGGTGAGACTTACAAATTGTCTCATTTTTCTTTTTTTAAATTACAATAGCCGATTATTAAAAAGCTATGAATGTGGTCTAGCGGCTTCGTTAAATAAAACAAACTTTGTTACGAGTTGTCACAAGAAGATTTTATTTACCAATTATAGATTTAATTGGACTTTGATAACTCGTCAACTTGTTTTGTGTTCAGCTATGAATATTTGCGATGCCGCTAGAAAAACTTGTTAGAAAATCTTAAGAACGAATGGATTATCGTTCTTGATTTTAGTATCATTTTTCTGACGTGTGGTTTTTTGCTTGCTAGCCATGAAGTTGAACATTATCGTTGAGTGTAACATTTTGCTTTTACTATAGACCTACACACGTTTATTTGAGGATAGGAGTCGATATAAATTAGGTAGGGTTGTTAGAAATATATTGAAGTGTCATCACGGAGGCGGTTTAACTGTTTTAGTGATTAGAACTGAAATTAGAATGTAGTTAACTAATAACTGAAGTGTTGAATGAATAGTTAAGGGTTGGCCACCTTTTTTCAAGTAAGGTTCGAATTCCAGAACACATTTTTTAAAAGTGTAATAGTTGAAATTGGATATCTTTTGAAAAATAGTGCACGGTGCATTGTCTGGCTTCTGTTTGTTTAAGAGGTTTGGACTTTGTACTGTAATCTAGTTTCTTTCTAAATGGTATTATAGCACTGAGCAGTCATGTGATACCATCTGTATGTTTAGACCACCCGTTAGATACACGCCAATATTTCTTTTCTTTTATGTGTTACATAAACATTTTGAAAATATGGCTGTTTGCCCGCAACTCACGTTTTCATTTTTTTAAATTTAAATTATTAGTCTTTTTTTTAATTCGTATGCGCAATATTTACTATTTTAATGTGTTTTAATGGGTAATCAAAATAAATGTGCGTGACCTATAAAAGGCTTTTAAAACATTTCAATTTTAATAAGTCAGTTTATGATTGAGATCAGCTCAACCAATCTGAATAACAAGGGGGATAACTGCAGTCTAATCCAATTATACGTGCACTACTTTCAGGCCATATTAACAATACTGTACCGTTTCTCAAGTCCTTTAAGTATATATACATAAATAGACCTAAACAAATTTGAACTTCTATGAAAACATGGGCACGTTTGCCGACTTTGAATTAATGCTGGGTCAAACTTCAAAATGCTTTTGGTGACACAGATTCATTTTAGTATTCAAAAAACTAAATTGGAAAGAAAAGGGACGAAAACAAAAAGTAAAATGTTTAATTTTAAGCTGACCTGACCTACCCCTTGCCCCGCTCTCCCCTATTGTGAAAAGGGTGACGTATTTTTGGAGAGTACAGATTTCTTTTTAGTGTCCACAATCTTTACAGAATAAATCTGCAGATCTGTGTTATACGTAAATACATGTTATATCTAATTACAGGGTTGTAGCTCTCTTTTTATATTCCTGGTGAAGTAATTGCGTCTTTTGTGTGTGACGTTGTTTTTGTAGTATGAAGGCCATTGGCAACTACATACATATTCAAGAACTTTTCTTGACTAAATCAAATGTTTAAATCGTGTTTGCTTATTTGTACGTTAACAAATTTTATGTCTAATTTTGGTGTAAAACGGATGTTTTTAACACGTGTATGCCGATTTGTATGTTAGTCATAATGTTTATTTATCTATTTTGTGTGTACAACTGGCATTATTAGCATCAGATATTATTCTAATAAATGTACCCCGTGACTATTATTTAAGACGTAAATGTTGATATCATATCTGCGAGTGTGAATTTTTCATATAATTATTATTATATACCCGGTACTGTGTTTCAATGTACATGTACTTTGGTTTTGAGATCCGTTTAGAGTAATTTTCTTTTAGTGTTTTCACGATTTTTACCGTAGAGTATATACCAGTACATGTAGTTATATTATTCGATATGGCAGTTCAGTGTGTGTGTGTAGTATCGTATGTGTATATTCTTTCCTATGTTGTGACACGATACCGTTGTTATTGTTACAAAATAAATCATACATTTCTTTACGTTTTTGATTTGTTTGTTTTAGCATGATTATGTTTTAAATTGAATGATGAATCACGTATTTAAATCGTCGAGCCGTTGGCAGCTTGGGCTATTTTTCGTTCCAACCAGTGTTCCACAACTGGTTCATCAAATGCCGTGGTGTGTGATGTCCTGTCTGTGGGAAAGTGATTATAAAAGACCACTTGCTGCTTATCGGAAAGAATAGCCTATGTGGCGGCAGTGGGGCTCCTCGGAACCCTTTTCAGGATGACCATAGGTTTGATGACAACATAATGTGCTCTAGTGGCGTCATTAAATAAAACAAACTTTATTTATTTGCTAGTTTATAAATACAGTAGTCTGTTTAGTAGGTTCTCTCTGGTGGAAGTCGTAACTGGGGACTTAAACGGGCGTCAGTTTGCTCTGAATGTAGATGTTTTAACAGTTTGACATGACTCGAGCAGGTTCCACTGTGTATACAGATTTGAATATACGAAACAACATGAGTCAACAATTGTTATACATACATGTCCATTACGACATATACAGCTCAGTGAATCACTGATCACCTGTACCTGTCACCTTCATAGACTGCTGGTCTGTACGTACCTGTTGACTCATATATCAGGTAGGTACACACAACCACTTGACTATTCATCGCATTGTGTCGTAATACGCATTTGTAGCACGTGCTGTTTAGCGCGTACGTTATGACTCGTAGCTCGTGCCCCATGGCTTGTGGTTCGTACCTTGTGGGTCGTGTTCCAAAGTTTGTGGCTCTCTTAACTTCGATTCTGAAGGAAAGTCAATTAATTTAATATGAATTTGTGCATCAGTAATAAATAGATACCTGGTGTGTAATGTTATAATTATTATAGGTTGTGCAGTAGCTTAGCGTAGTGATGAAACACCTAAAAACCAAATAAATACAGTCATATCTGTCAAATACAGTCAAAGCAGCCACCCAAGTGAGAAATCAAAAGTTGCCTTTTAAACAGGTGACTGCTTAATGCAGGTTATATTAGGCCTGTACTAAATTAGCTGATGTGGGAGAAAATAAAGATGACCTACGTAAAGAGGTGGCTGCTTAATACAGGTGGTCACATGAGCAGGTTTGACTATTGATTTGTATTATCTATCGTTCCCATTTTACGTTTTATGAGGACTGCCACTGGAAAGATATGGATAATCATAATAGCCAGAAAGTCAGGCTGGATGGAATAAAATATGTACGTGCTTACATTACCAAATGTGTCCACCCACGATCCTCCTCCGACCTTGCTATGTGCCCTACTAATGATGATACTAGTTTTATTAATAGTAATACTGTATTAAAATCGGCTGATGGCCGTGACCCAAGAATAGATGGGTTCCAAGGTGGATATCCACTGACCAGTCTGCCACTGTCACATCCAGTCACACCTTCGTATTGGCAAGGGTTACATCTATACATTTACTACAATGGATATTTTATGATAAACGTCGTCTAATTCATGCTAGCAAATAATTATTACAGTGGATTCTGTGTCTAAGCCAGCATTTTTCTAATCGGGATTTATGTGTAAACCAGCATGATTTAAAAGTCTTGTCCAGCTACGTAACACTAGGTAAAATACGTCTATACCAACACTCTGTTTAAATCGGCATATTTCGTTGGTCTCAACTGGATCTGGTTTGGACAGGGACAACTGTATCACATGGTTCGTGCGTAGGCAGTTCTTTTCCATTAGCAACAATGATGGGTCACACTGGTCATGTCATGTAAGGTCAGGTGGGTCACACTGGTCATGTCATGTAAGGTCAGATGGGTCACACTGGTCATGTCATGTAAGGTCAGGTCAAAGTATTTTAACGAGTCTACAATCACCGAAGGCTCGAGCTCTTCCAATTAAAAGCGTTGCATGTAAAATTGTAGCGCGTGGGAATCCATAACATAATTTCTAATATACTTAACTTAAAGCTGCAATCTCCATTTATATAACATGTTTTAATATTTAATGATTTAGAATAAATTATCCACGTTTGTTGTGTGACCATGGTGTATTATTCTGTTTAAAGACAACAACTCTATCGGTCTCAAGTAAACGTTGTTTTATTTAACGACGACACTATTATAGCACATTGATTGTTTTTTAATCATCGGCTGTCAGACGTCACACTATGATCATTCTGACACAGCTTGATTTAGAGGAAACCCTGTTCCGCCACATAGGCTACTCTTTCCTATAAACAACATGGAATCTTTAATTTGCACTTTCCCACAGATAGGACAGCACATACCACGACCTTCTCTATCAATCTAGGTCACATACAGTCTAGTTAAGAGATGTATAGTCGGAGGCGGGTCGAACTTATTAGTACACGTATATTACATCATGAATTTATGAATTTTAACTGTCCCATACGGATTATGATCACGTACGACCTTGGTTTTAAAACACTATAGTATCGATTGAAGGTGTCAGTTTTTTGGTTCGTTTATAAATGACTAAAAAAAATTAACAGTCCGCCAATCGAACTGCTGTAAACTGTGGCCTATAGACACGAAGTTTTGCTATATCGCGTTAACATGCAATGTTTGAAACGGCTGAACAGCTGACAAATGGAGGATATTTCATAACACGACACGTCACTGAATAGCAGACAAATGGAGGATATTTCATAACACGACACGTCACTGAATAGCAGACAAATGGAGGATATTTCATAACACGACACG
>JAUTWP010169560.1:0-10342 GCA_033042655.1 Cyathermia naticoides | reverse complement strand
AGATCAAACTTGTATGTCTTTAAGTCTGACTTTGTAACGTCACTGACCAAACTTGTATGTATTTAATTCTGACTTTGTAACGTCACAGATCAAACTTGTATGTATTTAAGTCTGACTTTGTAACGTCACAGACCAAACTTGTATGTCTTTAAGTCTGACTTTGTAACGTCACAGACCAAACTTGTATGTATTTAAGTCTGACTTTGTAACGTCACAGATCAAACTTGCATGTATTTAAGTCTGTGACATCACAGACCAAACTTTTATGTATTTAACCCACAGAAGATGAGAGAGAAATGAGTGATGAACTCTCTTGTGGATTTATTCCATTTACGACGATTGCTCCGTCCGCCGTTTCGATAACTCACGTTCAATATTTACCTTCCCTTGAAAGCGTTTAAAATTAGTTTTGTTTCCTACAAAATCTTTCAAAGAATGGTGTTAGATTGACTTTCTTTTAAAGATAGACCTAGTGCTAAAACGTGGTCAATACCCTAACATTAATATTGCAATATTTATATAATTATAATATATATTAACAAAATGTAGAATATACCGTTTCTTTTAAAGATAAACCTAGTCCTCCGAAAACATTGTTTTTCAGTACTCTAACATACATATAACATTATTTTTATATTGTATAATGAAATCTAGAATATGACTTTATTTTAAAGATAAACCTATTCCAAAAACATTTTTTCAACACTCTATAACAAAAATATACGTTTAATTTTATTTATTTATAGTATTTTTAATGAAATGTAGAGCATAACGTTACTCGCGTTTTGCAACGTTTAACAGATTCTGCCTGTTTATTCAATTATTGTCCAATCCTATGACATTTGGCTAGACAGTTTCTTGGTTATTTAATTGTGGAGAGCTCCGGAGGACACTGTTCTGTTGGCGCATCTCAGAGGAGTCGTTCGTTCGTCGATAACAAGAGCAATTCTTTGAACCTGCCCCTAGGGGGAGCCACCTTCGAAGAAGAAACTCTCAAACCAAATTTCTAACGAAATCTGTGAAGGACTCCCGAGGCATGTTGCCTCAAGTCTCGTTATCTTGTCCCATCTGCTGCCGAAAATTAAATGTCGTTTGTCCTCTCGTCTGAACGCAACCATAAAGTTAACTACAGTGATGCGGAAGGAAGCGGTAAAAGAGCAGCCGTGAGAGATGGAATGATGGAGTTAAAAAATAACTAGATATTATATCGTTTCTACATAGCAGAAAAAATCCAACAAACAAACATACAAAAATATTCATAACATGGTTGAGTGCAAATAGATTACATATTTGTCAGTTCGTGATTTTTTCGGTTTTATATGCTTTTTCATATTCATTTAATATTTTTAATTGTTTATACTAAATTGTAAAAAGTAAGAATAAAATGTATGTCTGAAATTGAAAATAATAAATAGATTTGTTTTATCAAACTTTCAAAAAATAAAATTGTTATCACCTTAAAAATGGGATGTGTCATATAGACTTAAAATATAACATTATATTACCTCCAGAGTCATTAAATGCGTTCTACAGTAGCTGATGGTTTTCCAATGAATAGTTACAATAGATAGACAAATGAAATATAAAAATTTAAAATATGTTTTATCAAGTATATAGTTAATAATCCATATAATGTTCATAACCTCAAATTACAATTTCCCTCAATTTTCTTTCACTTGGTGTTACGTATGTGATATTTTGTCTTCATACAAAAGCCTATGTTATTTGACATCCAATAGCCAATGATTAAAAAACAATCAATATTATAACGCCGTCGTTAAATAGAACAAACTTTGTATAATTATATTCTATATGAAACACACCATTAGTTACAATGAATACCGATTTAAATAAACAGTGAACAGTTATTGTCAATATTAACAAACTATTTATATACAATCCAATAATTATCATTTAAAATTAATGTGCAACTGTAATACTCATTTAAATAAACAGTAAACTATTGTTTCAGTACATGTACAATGTACTAATAACATATTTATGTACAATTTGATATCATATTTTTTTTTTTTTTTTTTACAAAAATCTATTATTTTGCTTTAGCGGCTCGACGAAATGAGTTTAAAATGCAATTGTGTTGTGTTCGCTTGTACGACTGGTCAGTATTGCTATAACAAACATGAAGTGACTGTTTGAGTGAATCTGTGTTTGACATGCTACTGTTCTTGCTCCAACCTGTCGACAAACCGCCGTAAGGCGTTGTTAAGCCGCGGTCCTGGGACGTAAAGATGATAATTTGTGACTAATTTGTCAAATCACGACGAAACATAACTCGATTTGGATGTGATACGCTCTCAATTCTCCTGGAATTGAACACCTTGGGGATGCGTAATCGCATTACAGGATAACACGCATTTTATTCTTCACTCGCGAGCAGTAAATAGCCCGACGGGAAATTTAGTGTAAAACAAGGAAAGAAAATTTAGGACTTTTTATAGAAAGCTGGTAAGCCAATTTCTTCCCAGCTTGGCCTTTGATCTCTATTAAATTGTTCAGTCTTTGCAATTTGTTTTCATAAAACTATCTTGTGATCTTCTGGTTGAGTTTAGTCTCATCATTGTTTCCAACAAGGTTTTCTTTTCACATCAAGTGACGGAAATTGCGTTTATGATGGAGTAAATACATGAGAAAAAGAGATGGGTTGAAAATGTTTCATATACCTCAACGTTGTTTTCGTCATGTGGCGCATTACCGACTTTAATGAAACCTGATGCAATAACTAATTCTGAGATGGTTCATACGAACAACAAAGCACCTGCAACTCAAAGCAAACGTAAACATTATAGATATAGTATTACTATGTCATCATTACATCCAGCGTTTGATATCTTTAAGTAACCAGTATACTACAATTGGTCCCTGGTTCAAGTATGGACGTCGCCTGTAAATATTCGCGCATATATAGTGCCTTCACTAAACATGTCTACATGTATACTATGTTGCTTAAAATAATTGACATTTTAATATAGAGTATGGTTTAAATACACATGTACATGTAATAACTATTAATATTTAAATTGGACTAACAAAATTATAGAAATATTTTATGACTCCAACAAAAGTGTTTTTAAGGATAAAATGTATGCCCAAATTCCAACGTTTTCGTTCACATAATTATGTTTTATTCTATTTACTGAAACATTACTGCACCTCTGAATATAGTTTTTAAATCATTGAATTGTTAGCGTACTTTTAAAATCATAAAGGTAAACCGAGTACATTTGTATTAGATAATGTTCTTTGTTTTAATCATTCAATTACCAGTGCACTTTTAAAGCATACACAAGTAAATTAAACTACTTTTATTTGTTTTGTATTGCTCACTGAATTATTAAGTATATTCTTTAACACACAACAGGTTATTTGTTTTGTTGTATTAGTTGTATCATTGCGGTATGTTTTAAATACACATCTTGTGTACCAAACAGCTAACGTTTTGTGACAGAAATTGATTTTCAATTTGTCTCGGCCTGCCCACCGATGTAAGTGATAAGAGTTCAGTTCAAGGCAACAATGATAAAATGAAAAGTTTCTCGATGCTGATTCGGATTAAATCTTTTGCTCTGACAGTCTTTGCTATCAATGTCCAATAGTCCTGCCCTAGATGCGGTCCCGGATCGATTTTTGACGGGATTAATGACGCCAGTTCGCGCGTGGCGAGTTCCCGGTTCACTTGTTATAATACGTCATGACGATTTTTCATAAAATTGGCGTCTGTTACAACAGCCTGGCTCTGAACGTAGACGTTAAACATCATGATCTGACCTCATAAAATTCAAAGTAATATAAAACATGATTTTATTATTTATTTTTGTCTAGTCAATGTGTGTGCATGGTTTATAGAGAAAATACGAAGTCAATTAATTGAAAATTACTTTAATATACTAGTATATTAAATAAAGTTTGTTTTATTTAACGACACCACTATACACATTGATTGTTTAATTATTGGTTACTGGACATCAAACATATGGTCAGGAGAAACTCGCTCATTTGTCCATTAGTAGCAAGGGATCTTTCATATAATTATGCATCATCCCACAGACAGGATAACACATACAAAGGCCTTTATCCACTTGTGGAACACTAAAGGGGTGAAAAAGAACTAATCAGAGAATGGTTCAACCTCTTAAGATAGATCCTTCGGGGCAACGACCTCTGGCGAGCGTTCTACCGATTGATTGCTCTGTAATATATATTAATATACATAATTATAAGCACATACATAATACATAACTAATACATAATAATAATAATATTATTAACGTAATGTTCATGTCATATTAATAACCATATAATTAGTGACATCGTTAAATAAAATAAATTTTACTTTTTTTTCATATTAATATTTTGATTTCTTTGCGTATTGCTTACCAATCTGAACGCTGGTTCACATAGTCACGTTCACATAAAAATATAACAATTTTGTTGTCTTTTTTTCCAAAATGGCAACTTCACTATAACAAACGGTTTGTTTGTCGTTTAATCAGTAACCTCAGTTTAGTTGAAGTCTGTAAAACAAATGTTTGTTTGTCGTATTCCTAAATGAAATAAATGTTCAACGCACAGTTACTTCAAACTCCGTGTCTCTCAGAATTAAATTAAGATACTCGTCGGTAAAGCTAGATTGGGTAATGTTCAGGATAGACGGATATAAGTGCTGTCTGTATATGTGTCTGTCTGTCTGGCTGTCACATCCACTAACAGATTTAGTAACTGTAACATTTTTCCACACATACGTTTTTTTTCAAACGATGTTGATAATTATAATTACTACAGTATTCTGGTACGCAACACAATTACTTTTGTGTATATGTGTGTGTATGTGTATAATTTTCTTATGTGTGTGTATGTGTATGTATGTGTATGTGAGTGTGTGTATGTAATTACAGCTTTTTTCACACATACTTTTTTTTCTTTACGAACAAACAAGTTTGATAACTATAATGACTACAGTTGCCCGGTACGCAAAGTAGCTACATCCACTAACTGACTTAGTAACTGCATGTTTTTTCCACACATATCTTTTTTTGTAGGCCTACAACGTAAACTGTGTGTGTGTATTTTTGGTAATGTCTGATAAATATAATGACTACAGTGAAATATTTATTTTCATATAGATATACCACCTCAATAACGCCATCATTATGAAAAGTATTCTAGTAATTTGTCGAATCCGGATTTCTGTCTAAACTAGCATACATAAATCTGGATTTCTATGTAAACCAGCATGATTCCAAAGTTCCATCCAGCTACTGTAACACTGGATAAAATCAGTCTAAAGCAGCATAGTTCGTTGGTCCCAAGTTAATCTGGTTTAGACGGTTTAGTAAATAAATATTTATTAACATAACAGTCTCAAAACCTATATTTTTATATCAAAAATCAATAATAAAATAGCGTAAAATATAAAAGAAAATCTGTGCGATGAAATGCTATACTAAAATATATTTTTTTAATTTCAAAACTGAGCAACATGTGTTCTGACTGATGAATACATATGAACGTGGAACGGATTAACCGCTAAGCCGATAATAAGCACTTCTAATATACTGATACGATCTTTACATTAATTATGACTGGAATAACCGCAGGGGTTGGTTTAAGAGATAATACTAACAACGACGTTACACATCAGTACAGGCGCAGTATACGATAGAGCCAGAGATAAATTAGAGTATTATTACAGTATGGATCTAATATATATATAACCCCTGTGGGTACTTTCATTTCGTGAAATCAGGTGAAATCTACACATAGGAAAATGACAATGCAATTGACAACCGATATATAGGCCGCGCGTGTATGTTGATTGCATAAGTGTACCGTTTACGTTGGATCGTAATGACAGATGTGTATTTTCTTTGATAAATATGTGTATCGAATAGTAAGTATTGTTCTTGTTTTGTTTTTCTTTAGTTTTATTCACCCTCCCCCCCCCATACTTTTGTTTCTCTTTATTGCTATTAGTTGTTTTTTGTTAGGTTTTTTTTTTGATTTGCTGGGGGGGAGGGGGGATGAGGTTTTTTTTTGAAGGGATGGAAATTGTGCTTTTTTAATTAACTAATTTAATTTAATAATATTTTTTATTAATATTATTTTAAAGGACTTAAATTCCGATGTATTTCTTGGAATAAAATATATTAATGAAGTAAGACTAGCGTTCATAAAGTATTTGTTTTAAATGGCTATAGCAACAACAACAACAACAATTAAATAATAATAAATAATAAAACAACCGGATGTATCATATGTAATACTTTCTACTTGTTAACGTACTAACAAGTGTTATATATGTGTAAAATCTTACTACTGTTAATGTAAAAAAAACCATCTACACTAAATTACAAAAAGAGGAAAATCAGTTAATCCTTACACGACAAGCATGTGATTAGTGTCAACAATACTACAAATCCTTTTCCACTCATTTCAGGACTTAAGAATTTGTAAAAACTCGGGCTCGTTATCCGATTTCGGTTTTCTTCTAACTCACTGCATTTTATGGCCGGTCTTCCCAATTTAAAACCCAAACAAGTCGTAAAATTAGCCAAAACACTGCCACCCAGTTAAAGTACCGCCACTCATCCCTTTTGTTGAAACAATTCACCCTCCTCCTATTGTGCTGGAAAATCTGTTCTTATCGGACGACACGGATAATTTGTTGAGGTTTGCAAACCAATAATGAGCCTAAACGCTGCCTTTCTCCATAATTATAGCCTTATTTAGAAAGGGGTTGCTACCTGGTTTACCCCCGCCGTGAGTTGAAATAAATCACCTGAACGGCCATAGCGGTTTTGGACAGCGTCCTCTAAATAATAATTTAATGCCGGAAGCTTTGCATTAAATAAAACAAATTGGCGGTGAAAGTGTTAACCGAGAAATGGTTAAAAAGTCAATTTGGCAAATTATATGTAAAAGGAAAACACTTTGGTTATTTTTTTTATTAACTGACCTTTTTTGAAAAACACAAAAATAACATGTTGTTTTGTAATAAAAAAAAATGATGTGTTTGTATGGTAAACATACGTTTTATTATTTAAAGGGAAAATATAATCATATATTTATTTATTTGTGTTGTTTTTTCTATATTTATTTATTATGTATTAATATATATTTATGATTTTATCTATTAATTTATTTATCAATTTATTTATATTTACAGTATTTATCTTTATTCATTTATTTATTATTTTAATATTTACTAACACCTAAAGTTCGAATCCCATTTAAAGAGGAAAACCGCTTCCACCACATATGCTACTCTTTTCGATAAGCAGCAAGGGTCTTTAATCTTTTAAAAATGTGTCAGAATGACCATATGTTTAACGTAATAGCTGATGATTAAATTTAACAATGAATGTGTTCTGGTGACGTTGGTAAATAAAACAAACTTTACTTTATATGAAAACTGAAACCGAGACACCCTCGCCGATAGATCTTTAGTTCCGCCTCTGAACATAAGAAAGAAAACATGCTATTGCGACGTCTGTATTGGTTACGTAATTAACATGCTTATTTATTTCCCAAACCGTTTTCATGCAGCGAAACAAAATGAAATTGTTTGTTTTTCTATCTATCAAGGTAATTTTTTATGCATTTCCAAATATTTTGTTTTATCCGACGAGTATTTAGAATGTCACCATGGTTTCCTCGTTACTTTCATGTTAAGCTGTTTTGCATGCGTGCGCATTTAGCTAATATCCGGCAAATCGGCCATGACGTGCAACAAACATTATATTTTACGATCGCTTTCGCCAGTGTATCTAATTCACGTTTTGCTTGTAAATATCACCTTGTGTCGATTACTGACGTCTGTGCAAGTCATCAAAGTATGTCTAGTGTGTTCACTTCCTCAATATATCAATATCATTTAGAAAATCTTAACGACACCACTGTTATCTTGTTTAAAAACGTTTGTGTAGTAGACAGAGTTCAACAGACGTTTGGTAATAACACGAATAGAAATGTGCGTTAACTACTCAACATCTAGCTAAATCGGTGGAGTGCTCGTCTGACGTCGTTGCGTAGAAGGGTCCATTGTCCTAAATAACAATCTATGCCTGCACAAATGTTGTGGTATGTTTTATCCTATTTGTGGATGATGCATATAAATCATTTAGTATGTTATATGTATTATAGATTGTACATATTCAGAAGAAAACATCTGAATGCATCCACTTTAATTTTCTTTAAAACAAACACACAATTAGAAACACAATAACACAGAGAGAGAACGAGAGTGAGAGTGAGCGAGAGTGAGATGGTGGGTGAATGAGAGAGAGATAAAGAGAATGAATGAGATAGAAAGAGTGAGAGAGTGTGTTATAAACAAAGATATTTTATTGGTGAATCGATATTATATAATTACTTTTTAACTTATTTATAAAAAATATTTTAATATTGTTTTCTTCTGCTAGGTGGCTCTGACGGGGAGGACGACGGAGACTTAGACAGCGGCATCGATACTCAGGGCAACATCTCCGACAAAGAACTCGGCCTGGACGGAGATAGTCGAGAAGGAAAAGAAAATGTATTGAACAGTATTACGAATAACAATAATACGAACTATATGAACAATAACAACAACAATAGTAATTTAAGTAACGGTGGCTCAAATCCTCTTTTATCCCCAAGTATTAATAGCCCTGTTGGAATAAAAGACGAACCAGGCCTACGGCCGGACAGTTGTGGCCCTATGGACGCTAGTCCGGGATCTGTGGATTCGAACGCTTCGCTCGGTTCGAATTTGGGACTAGAAGACATCTCCGACCAGAAAATGACGACAAAAAGTACGGATAGTACGGGAAGTGCTAGCCCTACAAGTCAAATAGGTGGCGCTATTGGCAGCTCAAATGCTAAAGGTGAATCTGGGAACGGTGGGGGTAATACTCAAGTGGGGGCAAAACGAAGGGGTCCAAGAACTACAATAAAAGCAAAACAGTTGGAGACACTGAAGGCCGCTTTCGCTGCCACTCCCAAGCCTACGAGGCATATTCGTGAACAGTTAGCTCAGGAAACGGGACTGAACATGAGGGTCATACAGGTAGGTTGTTTTATTTTCTCTGACATATAAAAAAAATGTTTATAAATACAACGTTTTCCTTCGCATTTATGAACAATACTTATTATTCTTTGTCTTGTGTGTAAACTTCATGTGCAGAGTGTTTCTGGCCGCCTCGGGCGCAGTGTCTGTATGTGTTCTGAAGGCAACGTTCTGTCATTGTCCCACGCCTTTGTCAGCCGAATTTTGGGTGTCTCTCCGTATTCTACGCGTAGCTGCTACCCGCCGAGCTGGTCCTATACACAAAACTCAACGAGGTGAAAAAGTGTCACTGTGTTTCATGCTTCACTTGGCCCGTCTTTTCCTGATTTTAAAGAGATACACTTCTTCTTGTTTGTACAAGAAAAAAATCAATGATGTTCGTATGCCAAAGCCTTTTTTACTTTATAGAATCGCCAGAGGGATTACGTTTTAGAGATATGTTCTTGCTGAATGCGAATTAGTCTATCGGTGGCACGTATAGAGAAAATATTCACTCGTTCAAATAATCACATTTTCAAAGAACATTGTGAGAGTTTTGAATCGTCTTTGTAGTTGAAAGGGTATCAACCAGACACGAAAGTTCTATCGTTTATTTCACGCTATCTATACGTATGTCTGCACATAGATTCTTTTTATCACATAAACACATTATGTTTTGTCATTTTCTTTCTTTAGGACATGTCGCATTGTGCGGGTAAAGTGCCGCTGCTTTAACCTGACAAACCAGGGTATTCAATAGTGTGGTCTCTTTTCATAGTTTCTTTATTTCGTTTCACACTGGAGAAGGAAAACTTTAGAAGCTATGCCCACTTGCTTTCTTTGAAACCTCCGCGCACAAGAGCTTTGCGTATTCTTTTCAAAACTTCAGTGCAGGAGAGTTTTCCGATCTTTTCAACCTCTAAAAACTGAAGAGCTAACTGCGTGTCTTAAGTAGAAAGCCTTTAAAAACTGTCTCGCTACATTTTCCCCTATGTATGATCCCTTGCACTCTAGTCTACCTATTTCCTGACAAATCCATGGACAAGGTTTGCTCTCTCTCTCTCTCTATCTCTCTCTCTCTCTCTCTCTCTCTCTCTCTACCTCTCTCTCTTTTCTATGTGTGTATCTCTTAACCCCGTTCATATCTCTTTTCGAATATATGTGTGTGCATTCCCCCACCACTACCTTTCCTGTCTCTTCGTGTCTCCCCCACCCCCTCTCTTTCATTCTGTTCTCTATATCTTTATGTTTCTCTCTCCATCTCTCTATATCTATCTACGATATCTCTATCGCTCTTTC
>JAUTWP010169549.1:0-10344 GCA_033042655.1 Cyathermia naticoides | reverse complement strand
GACGTCCAATAACCGATGATGATAAAAATCAATGTGTTCCAGTGGCGTCGTTAAACAAACCAAACTTTACTTTTTTTATCAGAAAGTGTAGCCTATATTGCTGCAGCAGGATTTCTCTACAACACACTATCAGAATGAACATAATATTATAGTTGACGTCCAATAGCTGATGATTAAAAATAACCAATGTGCTCTAGTGCCGTCGTTAAATAAAAAAAAACTTTATGTATGACGCCAGATAGGAAAATGGCAACATCAAATGATTGCAATAGTGATTAATAATCTAAATGTCTGCAACAAAATGAAATGAAGAAATTAAAATTAACAGTGATGAAAAATTAAGTCTACAATAAAATATAATGAAGAAATTAAAATTAACAGTAATGAAAAATTAATTGTCTACAACAAAATAGAATGAAAAAATTAAAATTAACAGTGAAAGATCTAATTATCTGCACCTCTGATGAGATGAATTCTTCGATTGTCTTTAGATTGAATATTTCATCAAACACAGCTTAGCGAAGCAAACGCCTTTTTCTTTGAACGTAATTATATTTTCATAGCAAATGTTGCAAACATAAATGCAGTTATGTATTCTCGTCGAAGGTAACCGAGTGAAAGAACAACACAATTAATATCTTGCAAGAGGAAGGGTTATCAAGCAGCATCAGATGAACGCCATTTGATTTTACTTTCGTTTGCAGAACATTCCAATAAAGCGGAGATGTCGTAAATACATGTCAATATTGACTTAAACATGGAAGACGAATCCTATATTTACCCGTTTTTTCTAGATTTTGTAGCATTCTGGTAAGGAGCTATATTAAGCAGTAGTTGTCAGCGTTACTTTCTTAATTTTTCATAGTATACTGACAGTCATAGAAAACGCAGCACAAACTAAAGTGCCATTCGTGCGTTTTGGAGATACTTATTTAACAATTCTGCTTCTGAACAATAACATGCTTCAACATTCGTACATTTTGACGTGATCTTCCATCCAGTTGGATTAATTTTACCCCATTAAATATATCAAATTTTCAGACCGCAGCTCCACATAAACAAAATATGAGTGTTGCGTTTTCTATGGCTGTCAGTATATTTTGTTTTGGGTAAATACTTAGTATATGTTTTTTATGACTTTATTCTATCTTTGAACCCTTCTGTTTGACTGTGTGAAATAGCTGTAAATTCTGCACTAGTCATGCGCGTGTATTGCTACAAAAGTTTGATAAAGCGTAAAAATGTTGGAGAAATGCGTTCAGTTATCTACGAACGTCTTCTATCATAAACGTCTGTCTAGTAAGCGAACCTAGCCACAGACAGCTTAACAACAAACATATGCTACTTCAGTGGTGGTCTAACCCGGAACTAGTTAACATGGACGCCTCTCTAACTAGCAGAACCCATCCTGTCTGGATTCTGATAACTGAAATCTAATATCTCTAGCTGCATCTTACAGATACAGAAGTTATCATTTAATACGCAAGTTATCATTTCCCAGAAATTCTTATATTTATACCTGGTGGTTTAATACGAATTCTCGCCTGAGGTCGAAGGATCAAACCTCATCGGTTGATCTTATTCTCTAATTGTTTTTTGTTTTGTTTTTCGTCTCAAGCATTGCTCCACAACTTCACAAAGGTCGTGGTATGTGTTATCGTGTTTGTGGGATGATGTACATAAAATATTCATTGCTATTAATGTATGGGAATTTCCATAAAACTATGACAGAATGACCTGTTTGATGTCCAACAGGTAATTATATAAAACAAAACAATCATTGTGTTATATTTGGGTCGTTAAATTAAACAAACTTTAATTTAATACGAATTTTACAGAAGAATTGTTTTTATCTACATTGAATATTTTAAATATTTTGTTTCCATTTATTACACATCAAACACATTTTTCTAACAATATTTTTAATTATACGTTTTTTTTCTAATTTAATATGTATCTCATGCTCCACATGCAACGGAGGTTACCTAATCAGTCTGCATTTATATAAGCCAAATTAATGTAAAGGACATAACTATATAATACATCTCCCAGAGCAACTGCAATGGCATGTAGCTAAAAAAAATTGACAGTTTCTGAAAATATTTTTGTAGTTTTGTTATCTCAGTGTTAATAGTAATATTTGTACAGCTTTTAAAATGACAAAGCAACTAATATTCGTATCCACATATCACAAAAATCTTTGACAAGTCGAACCATATATTAATATATTTTACAGACATTCTTAAACGTTACACTATAAGGTTAGGTAGATTTATTTCTACGCTTCTGTCAGAGAATTGTTCGAACTGAGAAACCGCTCCCAGTAGAAGGGGGTTACACTATAAGATTTCACGATCATGCACACTCATTAACAATGAACCGCAGATAGCTATAAACCATCTATAAACAAACTGTCTGATTTTGACATAACTCGGCTAAGTTTTCACATTTGAATGTTATTACGAATGCCTGTTCGGTTATCGTTCTCATGTTTGCATAATATGGCGTGATAGACTAACTAGGCGTCTCAGTTGGAAACTAGCTTGTATCCGATTACACACTAAACCAGCCGCCATGTCAAGTCAAACGTTTAAACATCTATATTCAGAACAAGCTGTTATAGCAGACGTCTGTCTTAGATCCCGGTCAAGTCAAGGCAAAACTTTTAACATCCTTATTCAGAACAAGCTGTTGTAGCAGACGTCTGTCTTAGATCCCGGTCAAGTCAAGGCAAAACTGTTAATGTCTATATTCAGAACAAGATGTTATAGCAGAAGCCTGTCTTGTTCCGGTCATGACATCAACCACCTCCGTTGTCCAAGACAGTAGATAGGATAGAGGGTAGATTGGATTGTATTGCTTGGTCAGAACAATGTAGTTCTATAGATAGGATAGAGGGTAGATTGGATTGTATCGCTTGGTCAGAACAATGTAGTTCTGTCAGCCTGGTCAGATACCAAGGGAGTTCTATCAGCCAAGAACCGGATAATTAGCTATAATAGTATGTGTCGTTTACAAGATAACCGCTATCATACTGACCAGATGCAACAACACGTCCCTCGATAGATCCAAATCACCGTCATCAGTCTTTCAAAACACTTGTACCGACGTTTTTCATGTGATTCAATAAATAGAGATACTAAACTCAGGGTCGTTTGATACCATTTATCTTATAATTAGTTGTTTTCAAACTGTATATAACCACCCAGCACGTTGCCATCATTTGGACCACTACTTGTTAACGCTTACTTCAAACCTTTGTCACGCAAAAATGTTCGTCACATTGTGACGAACGAAAATGTTATTAAACCGTGATGTCTATCACAGGATGGTGTATAATTATGTATTTTAATATGCATTTAAATTAATATGGCATATCGTCAGAAAATATGTATAAAATATACTTATGAAGACATATTTAGATAGTATAATATATCACTTTCAAGATAGTGATTGTACCAGTTGTTCACCAGCATTAGCCGATCTCGCATCTACGTGCTACAGTTCTGCAGCACACCTTCTTATTAATTCTATATAGATAGTGTAACATTAATTCACAAAACAGTTTAAAACAGTTTTATAAATATGGTTTACTTTGTAACTAAACCTCAACTATGCATCGTATTATTCAGGCACGTTCTCTATTCGTTTTTTCTTTCGTTTTCTTAATTCACGAGACTGCACAGATCTATATAACATGTTTAAAGGTATAATGTACACACATATAAAGTGTTACTGTGTATGAAGAAACGCCAAGTTAACTTGACAGCATTTACGTTATGAGTGCTCTTAGAAATTGGGCGGCAGTAGAGACGAAGAAGAAACTTTTATTTTCAAGTACTTTCCTCCCGACAGTAAGACGCATCGCGATCGAGGAGTTGACTTCATAAATGTTATGTGACGTAAACATTGAAATAAGTAGAGGTTTATTAAAGTAGTATGAAGACGTTTTCTACAAATTATCGATTTTCATGTCAAACATGAAATCTAAAAAATCTATTTGTGGTTAGAATGATTGAAAAATACTTGTATTAAAGTAAATATAAGTAGAACTGATTTGCAGAATGAAATAAAAAAGCATGTGAAAATTATATAGCATGTACTGAATCCAGCCAGCATTAAACTTTGATTTAAAGGTCGTCATGACGGCGAGACAATCATAGACTGTGTCGTATGCATATTTTATATGCATATGCAGCTGATGAAAGTAGTGTGTATTATTTAACAATGCCAATAGAGCACATTGATTCCTCACTCATTGGCTATTCGTCGTCAAACATATAGGCATTATTAAACATGTTCAGACGAAACCTGCTACATTTGATTCATTATTAGTAAGGGATCTTTTATATCCATCATCTCACATATACGAGTAACAAAGGCCATTATTAATTGTGCTATGATGTGCATATAGAAGATTTATTGATGCTTTTTGAAAAGATCTGCCCGTGACAACGTGTTGAACATCAATTGGATGTAGGCACAAAAATAAATTTAAAAAAATAAAGTTTGTTTTGTTTAACGACGCCACTGCAACATATTGATTTTTATCTTATCATCGGTTATTGGACGTCATTCATAATAATGGTAATTTTGACACACTTTTTAGGAAACCCGCTGCCGCCACATAGGCTACTCTTTTTTGATAAGCAGCAACGGATCTTTTATATCCACTTTTCCATAGACAGAATAGTACATACCACGGCCTTTGATGAACCAGTTGTGGACCACTGGTTGGAACGGAAAAAAATAAATTTAACAAACCACTTAATATTTTCCCCTTGGAAGAGATACTTGGCTCTGCTTGAATGAGTTTTCGAATGAAGAATGTTTAACAATTTGCCTGGCCCAGACCTAAAGGAACACCAAGGCAATATGAAGTTGTAAACATATTTATTACAATACCACCCACACATATTATATATATACAGTGAAACCTCTCTAAACCGGATACCTAAGGGACCAATGAATATGTCCGTTTTTCAGAGGTTTCTGTTTTTAGAGGTTAAATTTATACAAAATGGAGACATTGGGACCAAATTGTTTGTCCGGCTTTGACAGGATTCCGGTTTCTTGGGGGTCCGGTTTAGACAGCGTCCACTGTATATGTTTCATAGATAAAGTTCATTAATTGTAAAGTGTAAACACCTTTTAAAATCCATCATTAGTTGCTTCTTACCTCAACCAAATGACAGGACCACCCTCTGAATATTTTTATTATATAGTTCTCTTATAACTACGCACATGACCATGACATAGAATTCCCTTGCATCTGTACTGTGAGAAAAAACGACAGACTTAATGCGTAAAGTGAAGAATGTTAAACCATTATCATAGAAAAAACATTACTTCGATTAATGTTTCTTATTTAGAACGTGTCTCCTCCGTTCTTTGTGCTTCTCAGTAGGTGCAACAATTTCCAGTTGATGTTCGTTTTGTAAAGAAAGACGTAATTTGAAGACGTTTCTCAGAGCGGTGCGTTTTAATCCCGGCATGTTCATCCTTTCATGTCTGCAGCTCATATGAACTGGCACAAACAGAAATATTGTCATTTAATGATCAAATTATTTTGTGATGGACACGTTCCGCCCGGGGGAGCGTGACCAGTTATTGTCGTCTGCCTGGCCCACTGAAATGCAACACTTTTCATCACTGCAGAAAGATAATCCCGCAACACAATTAACTCAAAAACATAAACATAAAAATCTCAGTAAAAACGTAGCGTCGTGCTAAAGTGATACTATTCTTAATATAAGGTTTTTTTTACTTACATTTTAGCACTTAAAGAGTTAGTAACAGCACAGGAAAAGATAAAAAAGTAAAGTTTGTTTTGTATAACGACGTATCTAATCATCGGCTATGGACGTCATTCATATGATAATTTTCACATATTTCATTTAGAGGAAACTCGCTGACCCCACATATGCTACTCTTTTCGATAAGCAGCAAGGGATCTTTCCCACATACAGCACATACCACAGCCTTTGATGAACCAGTTATGGAGAACATAGAAATAGCCCAAACTGCAGGTGGGTGCACTGAGAAGGATCGATCCGACGACCAACCGCTTCAAATCCGGACACGCTACCGACTGAGCTACATCCCACTCGCACAGCAAAAGAGCAATCTTGTAGCTACATTTAAGTAAAGTTTGTTTTATTTAACGACGCCACTATTGAACGTACAAGAGTAATACAATATTAGTTCATAAACGGAATTGGAATTCCAAGTCTCCAATTTTAATATCCTACATCTTGTTTGTAAATATAATTTGTGTGATCTAATAGATAACTATGTATGTAATTCTTGGTTTATGAAAAAACGTAAATGGGCTCGAATTGTTAAGCAAGCAATACGTTCTCGTGAAACCCTTTTAACAGAAACGCAATTAAAATCTAGATTGTCCCTTTCACAATATTGTAGGATCAGATCTGGTAATGAACATGTGTTATGGAAACTTGCTCTAGAATGGCCATGTAAATTTTATGATATTGCTAGAATTGTACATATTGGTACGTCTCCTTTGCAATCAACAGAATGCTTGTGCTGCATAGTTGCCCATGATATTGTTAAACATGTTTTTATATACTGTCAACACAACTCTAAAGAAATAGTCTGGTTGACCATGTCAAAAAAAGGCTCCAGTGAGATCGTAACGCCAAAATTGATTTTATTGTTTTAAAGGCATATTTAGGGTGTCAGTAGACACAAAAAGTGCCGTGGGAATTTTACTTTTTTTATTTAGTTTTTAGGGTGAGTGTGTGTGTGCAAAGTTGATTCACGTGTTCATACTGATATTCACGTGTTTGTACTGATGTCCACGTGTTCATACTGATGTTCACATGTTTGTACTGATGTTCACGTGTTTGTACTGATGTTCACGTGTTTGTACTGATGTTCTCGTGTTCATACTGATGTTCACGTGTTCATACTGATGTTCATGTGTTCATACAGATGTTCACGTATCATATTGATGTTCAAATGTTCATACTGATGTTCACGTGTTCATACTGATGTTCATGTGTTCATACTGATGTTCACGTGTTCATACTGATGTTCACTGACATCAACGTTCACGTAAGATAATATTGCTAACTTGTATGTTGGCTTCCTAACATGAATAAGAAAGACATTTCACAGTTGATAAGATAATCAAGTCTCCTGTTTGACTAATAAACACTGATAAACAAAGCTCTGGCGGCGTAACGGAAACTTTATTGAACATCGCAATGCACCTTGGGATACTTGCATGCAAAACACTATAGATAACTCTGTGTACTAGAAACATAAACACATTCCCACGAGTAAGCTTTGTTTCTTATCCATTTTGTTTAGGAATAACGTCTTAAATTACTTGTTTCACTTTGGGAAAAAATTGGTATATTAAAATGAAACGTATGTGCAAAAACTACGTTCATCTGACTAAAGTAAAGTGTGATTTATTTAACGACCACTTGAGCACATTGATTGTTTTTTAATCATCGGCTAACATTATGGTCATTGTATACTGTTCAAAATAAGTAGGGTATATTTAAATCAAATATGATTAGGTATAGAATGAAACATAATACAAATTTAAAAAACAACATTCAACTATGATCAGCATTCAGCCCAGACCTTTCTCCCATCGAACAAGTGTATGACATCATCAAATAACATCCACAACAACGTCAGCGGCGTCTAAAACATTGGGCAGTTAGCTGCTGCTCTTTGGGAGGAACGGGATAGGATACCTAAAAATGGCATTAGGTATTTGATCCAGAAAATGCCATGTTAAAGATCCAGAGAATTGTAATGGTTGTTTTAGAGTTATCAATGCATTAGTTATTAGAGAGGTTTCGCAAACGCACCGTTACGGTTACCATTACCATTACGCTACTGGTATCCGTAATGGTAATGGTATTCGTGAAATTTGTTTCACAAATGTTTACGAGTAGTGGGATTTTTTAAAAGCTTTCAAATGAGTTTTCAGTCGGTCTATGCAACACCTCTCTGTAACTTCCATGTCTGGATGAGTAGAATAATGATGGCATTGATATGCTAAACAATCACCGGCCACTACGCCTTATTCAGCCAAGGACCAAGGCTAATTTGTCTCTTTTAAAAGGGCATTATCCAAGGCAGGATAGAATATCATGTTATGAAAAATAGAACAATTTAAAATAAGCTGCAGTAAATATTAGTCAAATTAATAACATGCATACCCGATAAATAATGTAAGCTCATGGTGGCTTCTGGTGGTAAAACGAACGACGTTCACGACATAGGATGAAGCGAGAAGGTACGGTTTGACATGCAACTTTTGACCAACAACTAAACACGTTTATCTTTATGCCAACACCCAATTAAAGCCACGAGTATTAGCTACAGTGTATATACTACACTATAAACGCAAACAAATGTAGAAAAACGTTTAGGAATATCCTAAAATACGTTAATACGTTAACGGTAAATCACGTACGTTTATCGAGCTTGCTATCCGTAAAACGCGAGTAGCTAAACGTCACACGAACCTCTGACTTAATTGACTACGCACGAACTGATGACGTATCCGTATCCGTAATGGTAACCGTAGTGTTGCGAAACCTCTCTAATAATTTGAGTTTCACGAACATCAATCTTGCGTGTTATCTCAGGATGATTCAGTCATACATAATTATTGGTCCTGATATAAACATTTGTGAGGGGCTCTGACGAAAATAGGCTCTTCTCGTAAAAATATAAAATTTAGTTATTGGCATTTCTGAAAACTACAGACCAAGAGCTTTCCAAAAACTGCAAACATGTTTAAAATGGGATAAAAATGTATGAAAATGTTGTGACCTATCATTACTTCTGCTTTCCGACTCACAGCCATTTCTATAAATAGTGCACTGTTTCGGTTATCTTATGTTATGTTTGAAAATGCCCGACTTATTCTGAACAGTATAGAATATTATAATTGACACTACCGTACTGACTGCGATTAGGTACAGACTATTATAGTCATATAAATTATATACAACATTGCACGTAACATATGTGTGAAAACTTCTTTATCAGCTGGTATTTAGTCTACACAATTAAACAACGTATTAAACTGAAGGCAAACCGAGGACTACGTGAGACAGATCTAGTTGAATGCTTGGTCCGAGTGACAGAGATGTTTGAAGTAGTCGACAGACACTTAGCCTGTCTAATCACGATCAAACAGACTCGCTTTCCCAAGTCCGCAAATAGTAACATCAGGTGATCAACAAACAATTATAGTTATTTCATCACGTTACACCTACTAAGATTTTATGAGAGCTTTTAAGCGTGTGTGGTGGACACAACTATGACATTAGAGAGTGTGGGACATCAATAACAAAGCAATGTTTGATGTCAAACTCTCTCCACATAATTCACATCATTGCCTCGCTCACTGAAAGCCCAAGTCTTGATCACTGTCATCATTGGGGCAGTATAATATGCTAATTTTTCGCCAGACAGTTTCGTTGCAAATGTCACTTAGCGTTGTGGAGATATTCGATAATGGTTGCGTTATAATTACTCGGAATATTTTCACTACATATAGCTGCATTCCAGCGTGTTTTATCATTCGCTTGTAACATCATGAGTGATATAACTCTCTTATGCCTGACAGAAGTTATAACATCAAAGAGCTGCAAAACATTTTTTAATATTCATTTTTTGCCAATTAGTGTTTCGTTGACTTGTACGGAATATTCTATCAGAACTGCGCAAAAAACGATGTTGAACAATGATTAATTTTGCATGATACATTCGTGATAATTTGATTTGCATCAAGTGTTATGTCATCACAGTGTCATTGCATAGCCGCCTGGTTTCTGAGACGACGTCGTGAATTAGGAGTAAGATACATTTTGCATCTTATCATCGAGTATTGAACGTATTTTCCATAACCATTTTGCAACAGACAGAACAGCACATACCACGACATTTAATGAACCAGTTGTGGACCACTGGTTTGAACACAAAAAAGGCCCAAACTCCAGCTGGGTCGATTGAGAAGGATCGATTTAGGAATAAGATGAGGCTTGGAAAAAAGAATGTCAGTTATAGTGTGCAGGTTTTCAATGGTGATGTGTCCCAAGTCAATCTGCATATGGATTGGGATGTAGCTCAGTCGGTAGCGTGCCCGCCTTTGAAGCGGTCGGTCGCAGGATAGATCCTTCTCAGTGGACCCATCTGCAGTTTGAGCTGCTGGTTCAACAAAGGCCGTGGTATGTGCTGCTCTGTTTATGGAAAAGTGCATATACAAATACCTTGCTGCTTATCAAAAAGAGTAGCCTATGTGGCGGCAGCGGGTTTCCTTCTAAAAAGTGTGTCAAAATGACCATA
>JAUTWP010169538.1:0-10345 GCA_033042655.1 Cyathermia naticoides | reverse complement strand
AAAGTTGTGCAAGTTTGTTAGCTGGAAACAAGTGAATTCCATTAGGTAAGATATTTATGTACATGAAAACATAAAAAATTTAGTCCCTCGGATAGTGGAACGAAATCCTATTTCTAAGCACATATTTCAGCTCAGCAGACGGCCTATTTTATATGCACTTCCTCACAGACAGTGAAGGTGTTTTTTCTTTAACAACACAACTGGAGCACATTTATTTTTATCTTTTCATCGGCTATTGGACATCATTCATATGGTCAATTTGACACATTTCTTTTAGAGGAAACCCGCTGCCACCACATAGGCTACTCTTTCTGATAAGCAGCAAGGTATATTTTATGTGCACTTTCCAACAGACAGGACATCACATTATTTTGATAAACCAATTATGAACCATAGCCCAAATAGAAATGGGTCCAATGAGGATCAATCGAATAACATACAGTCTAAATGAATCTGATATTAAACTAAAATATTGAACAGGGATGTTAAGCACCAAACTTGCACACACACACACACCAGGCATTCCTGCAGAAAATATTTTTAAGGTAGGCTTTATTTTTTTTTATGTGACACATTGATACTGCATAATTAATTATAATTTGATGATTGAGACTATTTCAATGATATATATGTCAATGATACTGAGTCACATAGAAAAATTAAAACAAATCTTTAATATTATAAAAGAAATTGATCTGAAAAGATCGCTGCAGACTAAACTGAACTGCGTTTGTAGTTACCTGACAGGAACTATGAAGTTGCTTCAAGATTTTCTGCAGTTTGGCATAGTCCCCTCTGTCAAAATAAAGCTTCCCCAACTTAGTGTTGGTCTTAAACCAAAGTCTTTCATTTTTCGCCTCTTTCAGTGCCTCAAGTGTTGTTTCGTAGAAGTCCTGTAGTAGTTCCATTTGTTTGGACGTGGAGATGTAATCAAGAATGGAGTTGATGGATTTTTCAGAGTAGTTGCGCGTCACGGCAGATTTGATGTAAGTGAGAAGCTGTTTGTAGCGTTTCATCATCTCGTTGAAGTTGCTCTGAACAAAAATAATACAAACAGTCATCTGAAGATTTCATCTCCCAAAACATAGTATTAAAGTAAAGTTGTTGTTTTTTAATGCTGCCATTAAAGCACATCAATTTTTTTCTTATCATCGGCTATTGGACATCAAACTTTGAAACATATGGTCATTTTGACACATTTTTTAAGAGGAAACACACTGCTGCCAGGCTTCTCTTTCAATGAACCAGTTGTGGACCACTGGTTGGAATGGAAAATATCCCAAACTGCAGATGGGTCCAATGAGAAGGATCGATCTGATGACCAACCGCTTCACAGACGGACATGCTACCAATTGAGCTATATCCCGCTCAAATAAATATAGTATTATACCCCATTTAATACTGGAAATATGTTATAAAATATTAGAACAATCATCAATTTGATAAAGACAAAATTCTCTTTATTAAAGTGGCAGTGTCTGGTTTTTTTAAATATTTAACTATTTAAAATATATCTTCTACATTTGTTTGATGTGTACCACGCTTCATTTTTCTGACGCAATGATACCGATGTACCAAATTTAGGTCACATGAATAGCACTACGACATAGCGATGGCTGCCAGGTGGCAACCTGCCTCGAGGATTTATAGTGTATTTCTCGTGATCTAATTTAGATACAGCAAATCGGTGTGTTAGACGAATGGAGAGTGGTGTGCATCAAACAAATGTACATGATATATTCTAAATGGTTAAATATTAAAAACAAACTGCCACTTTAACAACCTTTCATCAATCCCAGTGTTTTCGCTGGTCCATTTAAGGGGGGCGGCCCACCACCCTTTCGCGATCTGCAGCCCCTCTTTCTCGATCTGCTGCCCCCTTCTCGTTTTGTCTCTGCACATAAATAAGTTTAGCTATTGTCAATTAGCAGTTATCTCAAACTAGACAAAACAATACCAATTCCATTGTGAGACACGACAGGGTAATTAACGATTTGCTAACTCAAGGTAATTTGTGATGTCAACGCGGAAATCACATTGCAATAAAAACAAAATGGCGACCATTATGGGTGATCAGATCGTATCTGGTACGAAATCATGTGTGTTGAATAATGACATACAATTATTTTTATAAATAATTTTAAGCATAAGTAATTAATAATTTCTTTACAGTATATATTAAGTTAATATTAAAGCTAATTTAATTTATTACTTTACTAGTTATATTTGAGTTTAATGAACAATAATTTATTTTTGTTTCGCATTTTTAGTAACAGGAAGTGTGGTATTGTCGTATTTTACCTAATATCGGTAAACCCTTTTTTTTACTAGTATCTGATCATTTTATGTCAGTTAAGAAGTCAAATTAATTGCAGATTTTGTTGCCAATATGTTAATTACTAGTATCTGAAGAAAAAAACCACCAACTATTATTAGTTAATTAATTGCAAATAGCACCTCACCATGTAAATGGTCTGCACTATTTATTTTTTAAATTTCTCACGTGCTGTTGTCACCGCTAATCGGCGACGCGTGGGATGCGATTTAGGTTATCTGTAGGAATATAATACAAAATACAAATTAAATGTGTTTCCTGTCTTTGTTTTGAATGCTGGTTACAAATGTGTGATTTCATAAGTATAAATAATTATTATGTTGTTAAGCCAATGATTGATAATGTCCATAATTTTAAAAGTTGTAGTGCCTAGGGTAGGCTACCGATGGGTTTTGGATAACAGCCAAATCAATTTTCGGCAAGCGAGAACACTGAAGTTGTACAATAAAAGAATTAATTGATGAACCAAGTTATCAGCCCATTTAAGTATGTTACAAATAAACATATATACAATATTTGCATTAAAAACCAGGGTTCCATTTACATAAAATTAGTAACATTGTTGAGTTTTAAATTAGGATTTTGTAATGAATTTTGGGAATTTGGTGTCAAAAAATCATTTTTGAAAGGGATGGGGCCTGTGACCAAACTCAAGTTGTATAGTAGGTTAATCCCTGCTCATCGCCTGTGAACAAAAAACTTGTACCTTATTCATAAAATCTTCATTTTTAAAGAGAGATTTCATCATATGTCCTAGAGTGCAGGTTGGATTGGCTCTGCCTATAAAACACAGAGAACAAGAAAATTAAAAAACTCTAAAATACATTCAAGTGATGGAAAAAAGTAAAGTTTGTTTTGTTTAACGACGCCACTGGAACACATTGATTTTTATCTTATCAGCTATTGGACGTCATTCATATGGGCATTTTGACACATTTTTAGAGGAAATCTGCTGCCACCACATAGGCCACTCTTTTTGATAAGCAGCAAGGGATCTTTTATATCCACTTTCCCATAGACAGGACAGCACATACCACAGCCTTTGATGAACCAGTTGGGAGCACTTTTTGGAATGGAAAATGCCCCAAACTGCAGATAGGTCCACTGAGAAAGATTGTACTACATGTACATGAATTACGAGATTCTTTTTTTAGAACAATTGTGAGTTCAAGGTTACTTACTGTTTTTATTCCATCATGTATTTATTTTAGTATGAATTGGGAGTGACTATATGAGACTTTTCTACATATTTAGTTATATAGTATCATTTTAAGACTTCATTCTCTAAGTATGAATTGGTTTGTACTCGCAGAAGAAAATGTTATTAGTAATACTTGAGCATGAACCGGTAAGCAAGAAATGAATTAGGAATGAAATTACTGACATTCATTCATAATATCCGGTAACTGATAAAAACTAAATACAATATTTTTAACACTTTCAGGATTCAAGTCATTCACAACTTCTCACTTTAGAATGCACTTTTATTAATTATTATTATTGTCAAGTAACATTTTATATATTTAAAATACACATTTTATTTTCTTCACACCCATGTAACTGAATTTTCAGTATGGTTACTTTATTCTCCAAACATCTGAATACTGTATTCTGTTATACAAGTGTATCAAGAACTCTGTCTTCAGCTGCTCAGCTTGATTTGTTCGTAATCAGTCCATTTGATACAATATCAAGGTGCTTGAACACTTTTTAGTGATGTAAGCACGTTAAACATTTTTGCAGTCTACAATATCAAAGTTCTTTTCACTCAGAATGTACCGACTCTAAATTGTGCTTTTCAGTCAGGGTTTCTCTAGAAACCTAAACACATCACTTGCAATCTTCCAAACGTTTGCCTGTGATGTCAGGATAAAGTTCTGATTGAATGCTTTTGTCTTGTTGTTGGCATATTTAACATTTCCAAACACTGTAACAGCTATTGCCATTTCCCCTGGGTTTAATGGTTCTGCAGAAAGAAAAGAAAAAGGTATTAAACTAAAATGAGACAGGAAAAATTATTTTGACAATTACTAGCACATTAATTAATCAATGGCCGTCAATTAAGTGGTCTATAAAAGAAAACAATTTGCTTCCAAGTCACCCTTTTTTATCAGAAGCACTGAGCAAGACACCTTTCATGTGCTTACCCACAAACAAGACATGAAATAGCAGTTGTGGCCTAAATGGTTAAAGAATGGATCAGAAAATATCCAAAGAGTCCACTAAAGTAATGTAATTGACAAGCTATCATACCTGTAACAGGATTTAAATTTAATCATTTGTAACCCACATCAATTTTGAAATTCTTTTGCCATGGGTGAAAGACTACCAATCACAATTTTTATTTAAACTATGGCAATTTGCCAGTGGCAATTTTGTTTACCTCACCTATGGCAATTTATACCAAACCAGTGGCAACTGTCGCCAGTGCCACCATTACATTCAAGCCCTGATGTAGTATGGTGAACCCTACAATGGGATTACAACAGGAATAAATATAAACCCAATGAGCCAGCCCTTCTAAGGGCTCAAATCCTCATCCACTTTTGGACAACATTGGCATCCAAATTACTAATTGAATTGAAACTATTCCATCTTTATGTTTTGTTTCATCTCTTAGAGAATTCAAATTCAGTAGATTTGTTGCAGTTCCTGACTAGGTTGACGAAATTCTGATTAGACAGTAAAATCCCAAAATATTTCCCCATACTGTCACTCACCACTTATCTAGAATGAAGTTTTGAGTAACCCATTTTTGGGTTATTCATTACATTACTGTCACTGTTTATGAAACATACTTTATAATGGGTTACCGGTACACAAAATAAAATGGGTTATCTGAAGAATTTTTTTGGTATGAGAAACCCATAAACAAGGTTTAAAATAAATTCTATTCTCAAATCCCTAACAATTTCATGAAATGGTATTAATTTTTTCATGGCGTCTGCTAAATATAACAATTGCATTGAACTTACATACTCCCATGCATTACAAGGTGATTATTTAAAAATGTGTTAATAAAGGATAATGTGATTAAATATGACAGACTGACAGAACAATTAACTAACACTTTTGTGTAAGATGCACTACGTAATACATACCAACCAATGGTTGACAATTAAGGGAATTTAGTTTGTGTTCTGATGTTGGCAGGGTCTCGAAATACTTGAGAATTCCCTCAGATCCAGACATTGTGTTGCCGTTCCATACTACAGTTGCAGTTTCTAAATACAGCTTTCTAATCAACTGAAAATAAAAATAAATAAAATTATTCCGCAATGATCACACATGGACCATTTAACAAATTCTGGACATAATCTAGTTCATGGATAAACCTCAATAATAAAAGTAAAGTTTGTTTTATTTTTAAAAAAACCCAGTTTGTTTTATTGTTTATTATCTTATCATCGGATATTGGATATCAAACATATGATCATTCTGGCACATTTCTTGAGGAAACCCACTGCCACTACATAGGCTACTCTTTCCAATAAGTAGCAGGGGGCGTTTTATATGCAATTTCCTATGGACAGGACAGCACATACCAGTCTGATGAACTTGTAGTGGACCATGGGTTCGAACAGAAAATAGCCGATAACTGACCACTTTTAAGGCGGACACACTACCACATGAACTACGTCCAACTCCAAACCTTAAAAATAAATAACTACAAATCAGTTCCCTGCTGATCTTGCAATTAGTTTTTATTCATAAAGTCTGTCATGATAAGCTATTTTTCATGTGTTTTGTAATCTACTTAATACCTTGCAGTCTCCTATCATCTCAGGGCTCAAACTTAAGAATTTGTAACCCACAGCAATTTTGAAAAAGTTTGGCCATTTGTGAAACTCACTGAGGACAATAGTAGTTATACCCTGTCTAACTACTGACAATGTTTATTCAACCTATAAAACTTAACTTTTGCAACCTTGTCCCTCTAGTTGCAACATCATGTACATTGTTCACTGATCCTTGTCCCTCTAGTTGCAACATCATGTACATTGTTCACTAAACATTGTCCCTCTAGTTGCAACATCATGTACATTGTTCACTAAACATTGTCCCTCTAGTTGCAACATCATGTAGTGTAAATTGTTCACTGAACTATGCCACTAAAGTAGTGTCAGAAATAAATTAAAAATGATTTTCATAATTTATTTATTTCATATTAAACTGACAAGTAAACATCTATTTAATGATACCGTACTCTACCTAATTTAGCATTGACTTATTTGGGCTCTCAATGATGTAGACAGTGGTGTTTACTCTTGCAATTAAAAGAAATATACCAGTAAACAGGTGATTTGTGATCTTTATTGGAACAAACAACAATTTTGATCCGACATGTGTCCATTTCATTAACCTTTAAACAAATCGGTATCAAACCCTAAAAGGAGTTGGCTCAACAAAATGTGGTATAGTGTTTTCCAATAAGGTTTACAAATCACCTGTTTACTGGTATATTTCTTTTAATTTCAAGAGTAAACATGACTTTCTACATCAATGAGAGCCAAAACAAGTAAATGCTAAATTAAGTATCATTATTAAATAAATATTTACAAAATATTTACTTGTCAGTTTAATATGAAAGAAAATCATATTTATTTTATTTCCAACTCTACTTTAGTTGCAACTTCATATGCATTGTTCACTGAAGCCAGTCCCAGATATAGTTGACTCACGGTCTCATTGAACTCAGTTCCACTATATCAACATACTAACTAGTTTTTACTGAACAAAGCCCAACTAGTTGCTCACTGAAACAAACTTGATCAACACCAGATCAAAACATTAATGTTTTAATACCCACACAACTTTGTAAAGATGTGTAAAGGGTGAAAAATGGTGTTTTGCTGTCTGATGGAAATTACTAATTAATATACAGAATATTTACAACTTAGGTGAAGGAAATTTGTTTTCCTTCACCTTGAAAACAAATCTTACTAAATTAAATGGATGCAAAATGTAAAAATTAACAACCTTCTATGTATTATAAATAGATAAATAAAACCTTTTATTACAACAAATAGGAAGACATCAATATATGTAACAGAATCATATATTTTATTTACACTGAATACAAATGCATAACCTAATTATCACAGTAGTTAAATCAAATTATACATTATCACATTCAATGTTTTATTAACTAGATACAACATCAAATTTCAGCAACCAATTGAAAAAACGTTAACTTGAAAACTACTTAAAGATATGTAAGAATTTACTGGATTTACAAATTACATGTATATGGAAGAAAACTCTTTAAATTAATTTAAAATGAATTGTGTACAAAACAAATTCTGAAAAAGGGTTATCTTTGCAGTTCAACTGTTGACAAATTACTAAAGCAAAGTGCAGAACTTTAGGATGAAAAATTAGTGACAAAATTAATCAGCTGGTTTTCAGAATGATCCCTCAGTGAACCTATTTTTCTGTTCGAGCCAGTAGTCCACTACTGGAACAACAAAGGCTGTGGTATGTGCCTTTTAGAAAAAGTCCATATTAAAAGAACACTTACTGATAATGAAAAAAAAGAGAATAGACACAAGTGGCTGAAGCAGGTTTCTTCTAAAGACCATGTGTCAAAAATACTGTGTTAATAGCCACTGATTACATGAGTAGAAATTTAAAATATTTCCACTAATAGCTAAGAAAAATTACTAGTCTTCATGAAACATTACTAGTCCCACTATTTTGGGACATACAGATAATATTTAAAACAACATTTCTGTCATGTCAAATTAATTTTGGTGAATTAAATTCATGCCTAACAGGTTTAATTAGTGAAGTAGGACTGAAAGTCAGCACCTGAAATGTGGATCACATCTCTACTCAGTTACTGGCTCAGGGGACTAGCATAATTTAAATTGAACTCGTCCCCAGTGATTTCAACTCACCTAGGGCAAGCTTTAGTTTCTATCCCTGGATTAAACAACATACTCTTTTCTTACTCCATTTTTATATCCAGGTAGCCATACATATAAGTAATAATTAATTATGTAGTAAAGTTTGTTTTGTTTAACGACGCCACTAGAGCACATTGTTTTTATCTTATCAGCGACTATTGGACGTCATACATAATATATGGTAATTTTGACACATTTCTAACTATAACTATGTAGTTACAGTAGGAACATGTATGAGTTTTGTTTTGTTTAATGACACCACTGGAACACAATGATATTTATCTTATCATCGGTTATTGGACATCATTCATATGGTCATTTTGACACACTTTTTAGAAGGAAACCTGCTGCTGCCACATAGGCTACTCCTTTCGATAAGCAGCAAGGGATCTTTTATATGCACTTTTCCATAGACAGAAGTACATACCACAGCCTTTGGTTAACCAGTTGCAGACCACTGGTTGGAATTGAAAATAGCCCAAACTGTAGCTGTGTCCACTGAGTAGGATCGATCCGACGACCAACCGCTTCAAAGGTGGGAACGTTATTGACTGAGCAACATCCCACTCCTATGTTGAAACTTTATTTACAATAACCGAAAGTATCAATAATAAGTGACATCTAGCCTATGTGGCAGCAGCTTTATTTAAAATAACCGAAAGTACATGTATCAATAAGTGACATCTAGCCTATGTAGCAGCAGCAGAATTCCTCTGAAGACCCTGAGTCACTAATACCAGATGTTTGACACCAACTGCTGATTAAAAACAATGTTGGGATGTCATAAAGCAAACACTCTTGTTCCTTTTCATAAGTAACAAATCAAAATTTATTTCTAAAATATTTTGATAAAATCAAAAAATATTCCACTGACCCATGAATTGCTTAATCATCACTTTTAATAACTGGGCCATGGTTAATACCCTAATTACAGAAAAAGCAAACACAGGAAAACATCCAATAACGTATTATTGAGAATATCAACAAATGTCAAGTGTTTTTTGTCTGCCTAATGATGAATATATCAATATTCAAGAGCAATCATGTTATAGAATGGCCTTGAACAAGTGTCCAAATACATTGTCTGCACTTCACCATCTTCCTAATGAGGGTCTGCCACTGGTTCAAATATTTACTTCCAATATCATACGACTGACACAGATGAACACTAAAATCTATATAGTCTGTAACACATAATTATAATACTTACATACATCAGACTACTCGATAACAATGCCAGACTGTCACTCGGGGATCTGAACATTTTTCGGTGGACCCCAAAGTGATGGACTACATTTTAGCTGGACTGGACTGGAAATATGTTTTACATGCTTACATCACAAAAGGGTTCAAGCACACCCCTCCTGGGCACGACATCTGGTCTTCAAGATGCCCTACCCAGCAGGATACATTTTAAGATTGTGGCCCTTTTGTACCTTTTTACAAGTTTTGCCGGTAGAAATTTTAGACTGACTGAAAATGTAAATAGCTGATGTCTCATTCAATCAATTATTCAATGTGGGATTAAATGGCTACTAAAACCTATGAAATTAACGTCAGAAATCAAATTGAAAGGTGAGACTAGTGCACTGAAACAATAATTAGATGACACCTTTTATTTTTATCCACAAAATTGTACTGGTATTAAAAGATGTATCAATAAAAAATATCTATTTTAGTGTACCATACTCCTATAATAATGCACTGATTTCTTGACCCATTAATTTCAGAATTTATTATTTTAATTTTGAAACTTATAGTGCCAACTATACAAAACCTGTTTATCTTTTATGCAGTCATGTATAATTACACATTTTCCAATTAATAAAAACCTGCTTAATTTAAAAAAAGCTAAAATACAAAACAAACTCACCACAAAAATAAATCATGCTTCATAAATACAGGTCGTAGTAAATTTGTAACACATTGTCTACAAAAGGAACCCATTACTCCACATCGGATACTTATTTTTATTACATACCCATTAAATCTTACTATGTAAATACAGCTCTGAATACAAGAATTGAGGAGCGGGCTGTAGCCGAGACCGTAGCGCGCCCGCCTTTGAAGCGTTTGGTCGTCGGATCGATCCTTCTCAGTG